>CAUYRH010172115.1:0-11357 GCA_963574655.1 Perodicticus potto | reverse complement strand
TAGGTATGTGTATAGTGTGTGTGTGTGTGTGTGTATATATATATATATATATATATATATATATATATATATAGCAGGAGTGTAAAAAATATTTATTTTTAAAAATGTTATTGGTTATAAAATCTAAACCCTAATTTGCTTAAAGTTATATAGACTGGAAGGCCTGCTATAATTCAACTTACCTTGAACTAAATTAGATATTTGCCAGGGGATCCAGTGAGTAATTCCAAAATGTGGTAAGATAGTATCATCAACATGTTTATGGAAACTCAACTCTATAATTTTAGTATTGCCCCAAATTCCCAGACGGCTTTGGAGAAGAAAGTTGCCATTGGTTTATTCTCTATTGATTTCCTTTGTGTGTGTGTGTGTGTGTGTATGTGTTTCAATCCATGCCCCCATTCCAAAAAATATGAACAATTTTATATTTTATGTGGTTTACCTTTTATAAATTTCTCTTGCCACTTTTATGAACATTGCACTTTTGTTCAAATGATAGGTATAACACACATAAAACCATTAAGCCATTGATACTGCACTGGAATCAGTTTTCTGAATGCAAATTATGTCAGACCAAGAAACAAATGAAAAAAACTCAATGGAAAAAATTATATTGACAAAATGTACCTAATTTTGCATATACTTTCAATGATTGGTTTTTACAATTCAAAGTACCCTTTGCTATTAAATTTGTGTATGTTAAAATAAAACTATTTTCTGAGATGAGATACTTCACATTCAATTACGTCAAAATTTATCAGCCCTACTATTAAAACAATATATAAGCACCCACACTTCCATATGAAAACTATAACCCAACTACAGTCCAAGATGAAGGGGAAAGAGGAGGGGGAGGAGAGAGGGGAGGATGCATAGAGGGAAGGTAAATGGTGGGACCACGCCTATGGTGTATCTTACAAGGGTACATGTCAAGTCTACGAAGTGTAGAGTATAAATGTCATAACACAATAATTAAGAAACTGAGGTGAAGGCTATGTTAACCAGTTTGATGTAAGTATTTCAAATTGTATATAAAACTAGCACATTGTACTCCATAAATGCATTAATGTACACAGCTATGATTTAATAAAAAAAATTATCATCTCTGACTCTTGATTTCAGACTTCACTATTTGTACAGCTACTGAATATAAGACAATGTGCAATGGAAATGTTTTCATTTTTTTGTAATTTAGGCAGAGTAGGGTAGCTATAAGCAAACAAAAACAATGAGGTATGTTTTAGGCTTTTTGGAAAATATTGCTCTTAGACCATAAGCATATTAAGATAAGTTGGCTGTTTTTGATTTTTTCACTTTTGTGGTTTTTATGTTTTGTTTTTAAATTTCACCTACTGCAATTTGCCTGTGGGAATACAAAGCAGATAAATTAGCTGTGTTTTACAGTATGTGTTTAGTGTCATTGATTTTAAGAGGCTTGGGAAAGGGACAACTAAAGGATAATAGTAATTTATGATATATGAAAAATAGTAGATATAGCTATAGTTTGGTAACCACCAATGGACAACACTCAGAGGATATCAAATTTCACTGCTGATACACAGAGTGATGTTCATCTCCAGTATTTGGGAAACCTGCATGGGTATAGCTGCTTTGTCTGATCCAGAGCCATGTAAATAGAAGCATCTTAGACTAATAAAGGTGAGTATATTTTCTTTTAGAAAGTAAACATTCTACAAAAATAGAGAAATAGACATTTGGAATCTAATAAAAAACCAGGAAATGAAACTACATCTTACAGCCACCTAATCTTTGGTAAACCAAACAAGAACATACGCTTGGGGAAGGAATCCCTATTCAATAAATGGTGCTGGAAGAACTAGATATCCACATGTAAAAGACTGAAACTGGACCCGCACCTTTTCCACTTACAAAAATTGATTCAAGATGGATAAAAGCCCTAAATTTAAGGCATGAAATGATAAAAATCCTCAAAGAAAGTGTGGGAGAAACACTTGAAGATATCAGCCTAGGGAAAGACTTTATGAAGAAGACTTCTGTACAGCTAAGGAAAAAACAATCAAAGCAAATAGACAATGGGAAAAGATATTTGCATATTATGAATTATACAAACGCTTGATAACTAGGATCTATAGAGAACTCAATTCACATGAAAAAGACAACAATCCCATATATCAGTGGGCAAGAGACATGAATAGAACCTTCTCTAAAGAAGACAAATGAATGGCTAACAAACATGAAAAAATGTTCACCATCCCTAATTATTAGAGAAATACAAATGAAAACCACCCTGAGATATCATCCAATCCCAGTGAGAATAGCCCACATCACAAAATCTCAAAATTGCAGATACTGGCATGGATGTGGAGAGAAAGGAACACTTTTACACTGCTGGTGGGACTGCAAAGTAATACAGCCTTTTTGAAAGGAAGTATGGAGAACCCTCAAAGAACTCAAACTAGACCTCCTATTTGATCCTGCAATCCCATCACTGGGCATCTACCCCAAAGGAAAAAAATCCTTTTACCATAAAGACCCTTGCACTAGAATGTTTATTGCAGCTCAATTCATCATCACCAAAATGTGGAAAGAGTCTAAATGCCCACCACCCCAGGAATGGATAAACAAGCTGTGGTATATGTATACCATGTAGTACTATTCAGCCATTAAAAAGATGGATACTTTACAGTCTTTGTATTAACCTGGATGGAAGTGGAACACATTCTTCTTCATAAAGCATCACAAGAATGTAGAAGCAAGAATCCTATGTACTCAATTCTCATATGAGGACAGTTGATGACCTAGTACATGGCGGGGAGTTGGAGAAGGGGAGAGAAGAGAAGGGAAGGAGGTAAGAGTGGGGGAAGGGAATAGCATAGAGAGGGAAGGAGGGAGGTGATGGGACAAGGGAAGAGCAGAGAGAGGAAAGGAGGGAGGTGATGGGAGAAGGGAAGAGCGGAGAGAGGAAAGGAGGGAGGGGGATGGAGGAAGGGAAGAACAGAGAAAGGAAGGAGGGAGGGTGGTGGTGGGCTCATGGTGTATGATACATCTTTAAATGTGATCAAAGTAACCTGGTTCTTTGTACCGTCAATGAATCCCCTACAATAAAAAAAAAAAAAAAAGTAAAACTTCTGTTATGTTTTCAAGGGGAGAAAATCCATATCAAAATTATCTATTCCAGTGAGGACAAACTACTATCATTTTGATAATAAAGGAGAGCCAATATTCTCCATCTGCCAGTACAGGTCACTGTAGTTACCTCAAGTCAGAATGCTACATTTAGAAAACATTCTGTTTCTGACACTACCAATTTGGACACTGGAACATATTCTTTTCCCCAAAGACTAGAATATCATCCATTCTTTATTATTGATATTAAATGTGATTTGCCAGTCACACATCAAGAAATATAGTCTATGCCCTCTCCCTCCTTTGAAGCTGGGTGGAATATTTTTGTAAAAAAAATGTGTATAGATATATATTTAATTTATCCCTATGAGTATATAATAGTTATGTATCTTTATAGAATATATTTTTTGATACGAGTATGCAGTGTTCATTAATCAGATCAGGGTAATTGGGATATCCATCAGCTTAGGCATTTACAATTTCTTTGTGTTAGTAACATTCACATTCCAATCTTTCAATTATTTTAAAATATACCCTAATTTAATGTTCATTATAGTCATTTTGTTGTGCTCTTAAATATTGTGCATTCTAACTATATTTTACAACCATTAAAACCATCCCCACTTTTTGCTCTTTTCCCCACTATACTTCTCATCCTCTAGTAACTATAATTCTACTTTCTGTGCCCATGAGGACAATTGTTTTTTAATACTTAGCTCCTACATAGGAGTGAAGATATTTAAATTTGCCTTTCTGTGCTTGGTTTCTTTCACTTAGTATAATGTTCTCCAGTTCTATACATAGTGTTGCAAATGGCAAGATTTCATTCTTTTTGTGGCTATATAATTTTCCATTGTGTATATGTACCCTGATTTCTTTCTCCATCCATCCCTTGCTTCCAAATCCAGGCTATTGTGAATAGTGCTGCAATTAAAATGGAAGTGCAATCATCTTGATATTTTGAAGTCCCCTCCTTTGGATATATACCCAGCAGTGGGATTTCTGGGTCATATGGTACTTCTATTTTTAGCTTTTTCAAGGAACCTCCATACAATTCTCCATAGCGGTTGTACTAATATTCCCTGACTTATTACCTTTACCAATAAAATATGGCAGAAATGACATATGCAACATCCAAGGTAGGTCATAAAGAGAGTTTTCTTTTTATTTTAATTTTTTGTATTTTTATCGAATTTTGTATTTAATTGTTTTAGTTTGAAGGTTTTTAAATTTATTTTGATTTATTTTGATTGATTGATTTACTTTTTGATACAGAGTCTCTCTTTGTCGCCCCTGGTAGAGTGTCCTGGTGTCATAGCTCACAGCAACCTCTAATTCTTGGTCTCAAACAATTCTCTTGCCTCAGCCTCCTGAGTAGCTGGGACTACAGGTGCCGGCCACGACACCCGGCTATTTTTAGAGACTGGGTCTCGAACGAGAGAGGTCAGGCAATTCACCTGCCTCAGTCTCCCAAAGGTCTAGGATTACATGTGTGAGCCACCATGCCTGGCCAAGAGTTTTTTTCTTGAAATACTGACTAATGTATGAGGATGGCAAGCAAGCCACAGAGAGACCCATGTGGAGAGGAATTGAGACCTCCAACTTTAGCCACAGGGAGCTCCTAGCCAAGAGTCAGCTGCAGTTGCTAGTAATGAGTAAATCATATTGGAATTGCAGCTGCTGGTTCCCATTTGAGCTACTCGATCTGATACTGCTTGAAATAGAGAGGTTGCTTGTACACAAATCCATACCCAAATTGCAGATTTGTGAACTAATTGAAGTATTATTTTAAACCACTAGGTTTTGGTGTGTATTTTAATGTAGAAATAGATAACTCAGATAGGCACTGAGCAGGAATAGTAGTTAACTCATCTAGGTAAGGTGAATTCCCTATTGTTGAGAATAGAGAATCATCTTCCCTGTTACTATGGCCATTTTATCTGTAAATTCATTGCCTAACAATGAATAGGGAAAGAGGCTGTCACCTGCATTACTTATAATCTTGTTCACTGGATTGTTGAAACCTCATTGTGCAAAGGAGAGAAGATTGGTGATTATTAGGAAATGACACAGATATATTCACATTCTTGACCAATTATAAAATTCCAGTTTGCGTGCTTCTCCAGGATTTTTCTTCACACTAATCCCCCAATCTCTGTTAATATGGTTAAATCCCTGACAATAAGGCCAAACCATTACTGACTTCTCAAGAATTAATGTTACTCCATCTCTCAGATCATCTGTCCTTGTAAGCAGAGTAGATTACTGCTAAATCCACTCTGTCTGCAGGGAGTTTCTCTGCCAGTGTTTTTCAGGGCCACCTTTCAGTAGGACTGAATAATTGAGGCAATACACTTCAGGAAGGTGTAGCATACTGTGCAAAATTACCTATAAATGAGGTTTGATTTTTCTTTCTCTTATGTAATTCCCCACAGAGTTTATAGGTATACATTGAAGGAGTGATGGCAGTGTGATAGAAGTAGGCACAATGGCATTGTAAAACATCTGCTGCTGCTTATGCAACTTACATGTCTTTAAGGCAATCCCTCAATACCACTTCTACATGGTAGTGGAATACTCATTGGCATGTATATTTTGTGATGAGTGCAAGATTAAAAAAAGATTTATCATTGTCAAATATTGAGTTTTTAGCAGAGTCAACCAGTAAGCCAAAAGCTGTTTCCATAAAGAGAATAGATGTTTACTGGAAGAGGTGTAGTTTTGTTTTAAAACTCCAGGAGCCTCTACTATTATTATTTTTTAAATCAAGAATCGTCATGTATTTCTTTTCAAAATTTCATATGATACAATATCCTTAAGGAATTGGGTGAGCTTAGGGCGGCACCTGTGGCTCATCGAGTAGGGTGCTGGTCCCATATACCAAGGGTGGTGGGTGCAAACCCAGCCTTGGCCGAACTCCAAAACAGAAAAATAGCCGGGCATTGTGGTGCGTGCCTGTAGTTCCAGCTACTCGGGAGGCTGAGGCAAAGAATCGCCTAAGCCCAGGAGTTGGAGGTTGCTATGAGCTGTGTGATGGCCAAGGCACTCTACCGAGGGTGATAAAGTGAAACTCTGACTCTACAAAAAAAAAAAAAAAGTATTGGTTGAACTTGCGCTCGCTTGATTGTAATGGTTAAGACAAAGTTGCTTTCTAGCACTGAATCCTGGATTTGCTGGAGATCCTTGAATTATTTTATCTCTTTCCATAGTCTTATGACCTACTTGATGCATGGTTTGGAGAAGCATAGCCGAATGTACTTTGCATTTAAAGTCCCATCAAGTATTATAACTCTTTCTTAAAGATTAGGGGAGTAAGGTGCAGTGACTTGTCTTTTGCTTTGGAAGAAATATCATATTATTTGGAAGAAAATCACATTACTGAAGCCACTGGATTCCCAGTAAACCTTACCCATGTTTTAGACTTTCAAATTTTCAAGGAGTTTATCCTACATTCTGTTAAGCATATGTCTGACTAAAGTGTCAGATAATTGCTGATATTTCATGATCACCTGGTTCTGTTATCATGCTGTCATTATTACTATCTATAAGTGCAAGGTTCTCAAATTATAACATAAATCTCTAGAGTTAATATACCCCTGAGGTAAGATTGTAAATATTTAGTGCTGTACCTACCAAGTGAAAGTTAACTTATTTTTTTTCTTTCTGTTTATTGGGATAGTGGAAAATATATTTGCTGGTGCTATAGTTTTAAACCAGGTGCTAGAGATTATATTGATTTGTTTCAGAAATTTAGCTAGTCTAAAATTGCAGCTGCAGTTGGAGTTACCACCTGAGTAAGCTTAAAATAATTCATTGTTCTGCTCTAGGATGACTTTTTCTTGTACACAGAACAAAATGGTGATTTAAATGCAAATAATGCACATAATTCAAATATTTGATGTCATCATTAATCACCTTCATTTCCTTAGGCAGTTCTTTTTTTATTTTGGTAAGAGAGGTAGCACAGGAGCTTTCCCATTATCCATCACCCCTTGAGTCAGGGAGCCAAAGTAGGGATTCTGCTTATTGCTTAGTATGTCTATTCTAACTATGTATCATTAACTGATCTAATAGCCAGAAGATGGTTTGGAGTTCCACTGGACTCCTAAACTCTTATCTATCAGCTGAGTTTATAATTCCCTTCCTTTGCCCAGAGGACTAAAATAGTGTTCTCTGTTGTCAGATATTTATTTTATAACCCTGAAAGGTATGAGTAATTTTCATTCCCTGGGGCATAGGCCTATTGGTAATATCATAAGTCCTAGTGGATTTATCAAAGGTATGAGTAATTTTCATTCCCTGGGGCATAGGCCCATTGGTAATATCATAAGTCCTTGTGGTAGTATTTGGAGTCCATGGTTATCTCAGCGATGTTTTGGAGGCTATGGTTTTATGATCCACTTTAATAATCTCATATATTCCTATATACTCATGATTTTTAATTCTAGGCACTGGAACAGGTAAATTCCTCAAGGATTTCCTGCCTCTCTTTCATTCAAAGGTGGTGACTTTATGAAATAGCTTTATGACTGTGACCTGAATGCAGGACAATGACTCGTGATTTTGAATGGTTCAAGTTGTAATCGTTAAACCATATTTAGATTTTTGGTTTTACCAGTCAAATAAGACATTATTGGACATCTCATAATATTTACATCCTAGGTACCAAGTAATTACATTTTTCTCTACCAATGACACTTGAGGGTCAAATTAATATGATTAAAACTATGACTTTGTTTATTACCTTAACTCTGCATAATTTGCCTCTAGTTGCCAAGTACTGCTATTTGACATTTGCCAATTGAGATACCATAATCCCCATTTAAATTAGGAGCCCTTTTAAGTTGCAGCATCTGTTCCCTTTATCCGTGGGTATGGAGGACACCCATGCTTTTCAAAGATGTTGGTGCTCTCTTCAGCAACTGATCTCTGAGTGTCATGATGAAAGAAAAGTGTCTTCTAAACCCTAGTAGAGGACAAAGTTAAAGGGTGTGTTAGAATGTCACATGTGATAATTCTATCTCACTGTCCTTATTTTTCAAGTATCTGGTACTGTTTCGCTATGCTATAGCTTGGAGTTGCTTGCATCTTAACTTCAATTAGAGTAGGGCAAAACCAAGTTTAATTAATCAACTAAGCATACAGAAATATAGCTCTTAAATCAGCATCTATAATCCAGAATCTCTGGTAAGTGTGTTCATATAATACATTTTTCTTGATTAAAATTGTGTTCTTTTCTTTCTGATCTCTCATCTTTGGAGTACATTTCAACACCTACACCTCATAAAATTGTTGAGATAATCAAGAGTCTTGAGATTCTTTTGGTATTTAATCTTCTTAATACAAGGTTTGACCTTGAGATTTGTCTCTTTGGACATTCTGGGATCTTCCTCTAGTTATACGTCTCAGTGACTATGAGGGCTCTTAGCAAGGGAGAAATAAGAAGAATTGGCATCCACTTTCAATGTTATTGACTCAGAAGAAATTATTATAGGACTGTTCAAGCAATGTTGATTAGGGTGAGGGTTGCTTCTGGTGGAAAAGGAATTTTGGTAGTATTTGGAGTCCATGGTTATCTCAGTGATGTTTTGGAGGCTATGGTTTTATGATCCACTTTAATAATCTCATATATTCCTCTACACTTATGATTTTTAATGCTAGGCACTGGAACAGGTAAATTATTCAATCTCAGGGGCTTAATAAAATATGTATTTTTTTCTAACATCACATATATGGATAACTTTAAGTACAGATGTAAAGATCTGAGCTCACTGTATCATGGAGCTCTGCCATCTCACCTAGCACAATTTGGAACAAAAGTAAATAAAAGCCACAAAAATTGGAAAGAAAGAAGTAAAATGATCTCTTGTTCAAAATTTTCATTTTATATATTTATTTTATTTTTTATTAATACATATTGTTCATATATGTACATATTTTAGGAATACATGTAATAATTTGATCCACTCATATAATCAAACTAGAGTAATTAAAAAATTTATCAGCTTAAATATTTATCTTTTCTGTATGATAGGAAAATTTGAAATATTTTCTTCTAGCTATTTTGAAAGATACAATGATAAATGTAAATTACAGTAACTCTAATGATCTATCAAAAACTGGGTCTTATATTTTCAAGAATCTGGTGTATATATACTCATTAATTAGCCTCTTTTGATCCTCCTCTTTCCTCTCCCATTCCATGCCTCTAGAAACCACCAATCTGTACTGTATCTTCTGGAGATCCACTTCTTATAAATCCCACAAATGAGCGAGAACATGCTGTAGTTGTCTTTGTGTGCTTGCCTTATTTCATGTAGCATAATGACTTCCAGTTCCATCTATGCTGCTACCCAATGACAGGATATCAAACTTTTTATGGCTGAATAATACTCTATTATTCATGCTACATTTTCATTATTTATTCCTTGATGGACAGTTAGGTTGATTGCATATTTTGGCTACTATAAATAAGTTTATCAGTAAGCATGGGAGTGCAAGTATTTCTTTGATACATTGATTTCCTGTGTTTTGGATATATACCCAGTTGTGGAGTTCCTGGATCTATGGTAGATATATTTTTAATTTTTTGAGGCACCTCCATAGTGACTGTATTATCTTATGCTCTAAAGAAAAGTGTATAAGGATTCTCCTTTGTCTATATACTAATGATCATCTGCTATTTCCATTTTTAAATAAAATCCATTACAAATAGGTTGCGATGATATAACATTGTGGTTCTGATTTGCTTTTTTCTGATTATAAATGATGTTGATCATTTTTTATATGTGTGTGGACCATTTGTGTCTCTTATTTTATGAAATGTCTACTCAGACCTTTTGTCTATTTTTAATGCATTACCTATTTTTTTAATTTTTAATTTTTAATTATTATGGGCATATTATTGTTGCATATACATTTTATATAGTACAATGAATATTCTGATATAGGCAAACAATGTGAATTGATAAAATCTGTGTAATTGGGGTGTCCATCACCTCAGACATTTATCATTTCTTTGTGCCAGGAATATTTAAATTCCATTCCTTTAGCTACATTAATACTCTACCTTAATGTCGATTATAGTCACTTTGTTATGCTATAAAATATTGTTCATTCTACCTAACTATCCACCTATATGTTTATACTTATTAACCATCCCCACTTTACACCCTGTACTACAGTTTCCAGCCTCTAGTTACCACCATTTTACTCTCTGTAGTCATGAATCAACTTTTTAAATATTTAACTACCACCTATGAATGATAACATGTAAATTTGTCTTTCTGTGCTTGGCTTCTTTCACTAAACATAATGTTCTCTAGTTCCATCCATGTTGTCGCAAATGGCAGGATTTCATTCTTTTTTTGTGTCTTTGTAATACTATTTTGTATATATGTACCCTGACTTCTTTCTCCATTCATCCATTGATGCAAACTTAGGTTAATTCCCAATCTTGAATATTGTGAATAGTACTGAAAAAAACATGGGAGTACAGACACCTTTTTTGTATACTTATTTTTTTTTCTTTTGAATATATGCCCAGAAGTAGGATTTCTAGGTCATATCACAGTTCTATTTTTAGGTTTTTTTTGAGTAGCCTCTGTGTATTCTGAGTTTTTGTTTTGATCTATAAATGTCTTTTAGGTCTATTTGTTCTAGAGTCCATTTAATTCCAGTATTTTGTATGGATTTGCTGCTTAGATGATCTGTACAACTCTGTCAGTTTGGTATTGACATCCCAGGAAGTTACAATGCTATTGTGTATTTCTTTGCTTAGATGTAGTAGAGTTTGCTTTATGAAATTGACAGCTCCTGTGTTAGGCGAATGTATATTTAGAATTGTTATGACTTTTTGTTGAATTACTCCATTTACCATTATATAATGACCACCTCTGTGTTTTTTTTTTTTGAGGTTTTGTCAGTTTATTTTTTCCCAAAATGAAAAGACGTTTTCCCCCTTTAGTTATTTTTTTTTCTTTTTTTAAAAATAATTTTATTAAATCATAATTGTGTACTCAGCCCCAATATAGAGCTAATTTATAGCTTTCATATGAAGGCTAAAACCCAATTATAGCACAAGAATACAAGGAAAAAGGAAAGGGAGTGGAGGGGAGGGGGAGGATGGGTGGAGGGAGGGCAATTGGTGGGATCACACCTATGGTGCATCTTAGTAGGGTACTGGTGAAACTTATTAAATGTAGAGTATCAATGTCTTTATATAGTGATTAAGAAAATGCTATGAGGGC
>CAUYRH010172114.1:0-11846 GCA_963574655.1 Perodicticus potto | reverse complement strand
AATAAATTATAACATGTAAATCTTATTTAGCTCCTAATTTAGTCCAAGAAAAATTTTTTCTGGCCGGGCATTGTGGTGGGCTCCTGTAGTCCCAGCTACCTGGGAGGTGGAGGCAGGAGACTCGCTTGAGCCCAGGAATTGGAGGTTGCTGTGAGCTGTGATGCCACAGCACTCTATCCAGGGTGACAGCTTGAGGCTCTGTCTTAAAAAAAAAAAAAAAAAAAAATAGCAAATTTTTTCTAAAGAAGAAAACTGAAAATTTCAACATTGGATATTCAGTGATCTTAAAAAATATTTTTCAAATATGATCATTGTAGTTTTTAAAGTTTTTTATTACAGATATTGGTAATTGGCAATATAGGCTTCAAAATTATGTAAAAGGGTAAAGGATAGAGGTGAAACAAAATATTTATGTGTATGGATAACTAAGCTCACGTATTGGTTCCATGGGCATCCTTTATACTGTTCTGACCCTTTTTTTATGTTTGAAATTCTATATGATAATATTTTTCTTGGGCGGCGCCTGTGGCTCAGTGAGTAGGGTGCCAGCCCTGTATACCAAGGGTCGCGGGTTCAAACCCGGGCCCGGTCAAACTGCAATAAAAAAATAGCTGAATGTTGTGGTGGGCGCCTGTAGTCCCAGCTACTCTGGAGGCTGAGGCAAGTGAATTGCTTAAGCCCAAGAGCTGGAGGTTGCTGTGAGCTGTGACGCCACAACACTTCTACCTAGGGCGACAAAGTGAGACACTGTCTCTAAAAATAAAGAGGTGCCAAGGAGACAGAGACTTGTCCATTGCCCTCCTAAAAAAATAAAAATAAAAATAATAAAAAATATTTTTCTTAAAGAAACTAGGCTACAGATCATAAAATTTGAATGAGTACCACATACTTTATTTCCTGTTAAATAGTTGTTTCCATGTCCTTTAAGTCTATTATTTCTCATTAGCTTAGCAAGTAGATTCACATTCTTCCATGAAATATCATAGATGGGGATTAAAATAGCTAGAAAACCGATAGGGCAGGTAGGCCTATTTTTTATGTTTTGGTGGCAGAGGATGCCACTTGTATAAAGTAGCTGAAGTGTTAAAGTCTTTTTTCCTCACCCTAGCAACTTCTTTTCTTGTACTTGATATAAAATCCAAAATGCTTAGTATGATTTAAAGATATTTTGTGGGATATATTTCCTGACTTCCTTTTCTCCATTATATTAGTCTATTTTCTTCCTACCCACTGTTTTCCATAAGCACTAGCTAAAATCTGACTCAGGCTCGGCGCCTGTGGCTGAATGGGCTAAGGTGCCAGCCACGTACACCTGAGCTGGTGGGTTCGAATCCAGCCCGGGCCCGCTAAACAACAATGATGGCTGCAACCAAAAAATGGCCAGGCGTTGTGGTGGGTGCCTGTGGTCCCAGCTACTTGGGAGGCGGAGGCAAGAGACTCGCTTGAGCCCAGGAATTGGAGGTTGCTATGAGCTGTGATGCCACCACACTCTATCCAGGGTGACAGCTTGAGGTTGTCTCAAAAAAAAAATAAGTAAAATAAAATCTGCCTCAGTATCTTTACAATGCCTACCCCTTGATCCCTCCTATTCAGCGTTCAAGTCTTAAGAGTAGTGTCACTTGAGGAAAGCCTTTTCTTCTACCCATCTTATAAATGTTATAATTATATATCTGTGTAACTATTGATTTCTTTGTTTAATGCTTGCCTGTCCCCTCATCATGAGAGCATCAATAATATTATTTTGTTCGTCAGTATAACTCTTACCACAATGCCTTCCAGGTAGAAGGCAAATAGTAAATATTTGTTGAACAGAGGAATAAAGGAATAAGTGACAGTTCAGACCTCTGCTCTTAGAGCAACACTTTTTGGGGCATTTCTCTCCAATTCTACTCTCCTGTGCAGGGATTTTGAAAGCATGTGATGTAACCCAATTGCCTCTCTCATTTTTGTTGAAGTAGAATTTTCTGTTGGACTGTAAATTTGCAAACCCACCCGAATGCTCAGGACTGTGTTTCTTGACTGGCAATTGTAGTTAATTTCAGTGGGCACATGTAACTAAGCTTTAAATAACTAAAGAGTTAATAGTATTTACTTGCATTTATATTGAATTTTGTTTTCTTTTTAGTTGTCTAAATTTGATCTTCTTTCTTTCCCCTCCCCCCCCTTTTCTCAGGTACTCTCTGCCCTTGACATACTCCAACCTCCACACATTGACTATTTTGAAGAAATGTATCCTAAAGTGAAAAGAAGGGGACAATTTTTTATTAATTTGTTCTTCTATCATCTTTTGGGGTTGATGCCTTGAAGTATATTAAATCTCATCCTTACAGAAGTGATTTGAGTACTGGAACCAGGTAATTTTGAAATACTAAGTATCCAGTAAGCTGAGTATTATCAATATATCCTATGTGATGTTGCCGTAGAACAGGACGCCTGAATGGATAATCCTGTTTAGTCCCCACAAAGCCTTACGAGATAGATTATTACCACTCTCGTTTCTCAGTGAAACCAGTGAGGTAGCTGTATTGTAGTAGAAACCAGTAAAGTGTTAACAACAGCTGCCTGTCAGTTAAAAGATTACTACTGTCCTTCTTTATAATACTTGAAGTAAGATGAAAATTATAAAGCTAATGTAAGTTAAATGTCTTATGTCCCTGAGAATAATGGTGGTGGTGGTTGTGGTGGTGATGCTGTTACTTACTAGTTTTTATCATGTGCCAGGCACAGTTCTGAACTCTTCGTACATAGGAGTTTATTTAATTCCCACAGCAACCCTCTAAGGAAGGTACTGTGTTTTTTTTGCATTTTATAGAAGATGAAATTGAGGCACAAAGGTAAGACACTTGACTAAGATCATAGAGCTAGTACCTGTTGAGATTGAGGTTTGACTCCATGCTGTCTGATGTGGAATGCATATAGTTTTGCTTTCAACCCCTACTTACATAATCGTCTCAAGATAGAGGCTTTAATATTCTGTTACTGTTGTTAATGTTTAACAATAGTATGTTAGGTATTGTGAATAATTATCAACTGTAAAATAATGCACGGTAATAGCTTCTAGGACTATGCATAAAAAAAACTGAGACATGCTAGCCTATCTGACATTCCTAGGCAATGAATCGCCAGTTTCTTTTCTGTATGTAACATGGTAAAGCTTTAAGTAAAGACAGGGAATCCTAAATCGTTGGATTTGGTGAGGTCATGATGGTGCAGTTTAGCTTCTTATTAACACTTTAGGTGTGTGACTTAGAATGGAAACCAATATAATAGTGAGATACTTTTTCTGATTCAGCAGTAAGATAAATAATAAATGAAAATTTAATTCTTACATAGGTGGTAAGGTAATTCCATGGTAAACATACCTCTGATGATTTCCTTAGGAAGTGGGAACAAGTAAGAGTTTCCCAAAGAGAAATAAAACTAAACTGGTTAGGGAGTTGGGAAACCATATAAGGTTATAGAATTGTCACCGATCAGCACTGCTGGGATGTTTTGATCTGATAAACCAAAAGCTGTTGAATGCTATCCTGTTGGCTCTCCCATTTCTGCAGGTTCTGCATCTATGGATAAAAAAAAATTTATTTTTTTTTTTAGACAGAGCCTCAAGCTGTCGCCCTAGATAGAGTGCCATGGCATCACAGCTCACAGCAACCTCCAACTCCTGGGCTCAAGCGATTCTCCTGCCTCCATCTCCCAAGGAGACTACAGGCGCCCGCCACAACGCCTGGCTAATTTTTTAGTTACGGCCGTCGTTGTTTGGTGGGCCTGGGCTGGATTCGAACCCGCCAACTCAGGTGTATGTGGCTGGTGCCTTAGCTGCTTGAGCCATAGGCACCGAGCCAAAAAAAAAATTTTTTTTAAATAACAAATAAGAAATAATACAAATAAAAACAATATAGTGTAACAACTATTTACATAGCCCTTACATTATATTAGGTATTATAAATAACGTAAGTATGATCTAAAACACACAGGAGATTGTGTATAGATTATATACAAATACCATGCTATTTTATATAAGGGACTTGAACATCCATGAATTTTGGTATCTTCTGGGGGTCTTAGAACCAATCTGCCTTGGATACCAAGGGACTACTATAATTCTTGGTGATATTTTAACCCACAAATTCTTTATGGAATTAATCTTTTTGTACAGTAAAGGGTTATTAATTCAATGGACTTGGGGTACTCCAGTCTACACTTTCTAAAGGACTAACCCTTTGACCAGTTTCTGGCTGATAAGATTGTCTTTATATGGATAAAACCTTAAGGCAGGCAAGATGGTTCTGACACACCCTTTTTTGAAAGTACAGAAGTAATGGGCAGGGTGGCTCATACCTATAATCCTAGCACTCTGGGAGACTGAGGCAGGAGGATTCCTTGATCTCAGGACTTCAGGATCAGCCTAAGCAAAAGCCAGATCCCATCTCTACCAAAAATTAAAAAATTAACTAGGTGTGGTGGTGCGCACATGTAGTCCCAGCTACTTGGGAGGCTGTGGCAGGAGGATCACTTGAACCCAGGAGTTTGAGGTAGCTGTGAGCTAAGCTGACACCACCAGCACTTTAGCTCCGGTGACAGAGTGAGATTCAGTCTTTAAAAAAAACTAGCCAGACACTGTGGCAGGAGCCTGTACTCCCAGCAACTTGGGATGCTAAAGCAAGAGGATTGCTTAAGCCCAGGAGTTTGAGGTTGCTGTGAGATGTTACCCAAGGCACAGAGTGAGACTCTTGTCTGGAAAAAAAAAAAAAATGAACCTAAAGGTAGAAGAATTGAGAAAGTTCTTTTCTCCACAACTGTAGGTCAGCTGCAGCAACTAAGGAGAAAGGATTAATGATTTCATTTCATAGACTTCCTAAAATTACCTGGGTCCTCATTGAAGAAAAGGAGGGCTCTGATAAGAGTTGGGCAACAGTTATTTCTTTCAGCAGACATACCTCCTTGTACCTGGCAAGGAACCACCTTCTTTATACTTTTAGTTGGTTGGAGGGAAATCCACATCCTAGAAGCCATTCCTATCAGTATGTGGTATTTTTTCTACTTTGGAAATGAAGTTGCTGAAACCAGACCTTGAAATTAGAAAAAATTCTCTTTATTAAACATGAGTTGGGAACCACCACCCTGTTTCAATAATTTACCAGAAGGACTCCCAGGACCCAGAAAAGTTACCCTCATGGTTATAGTTTATTACAGCAAAGAGATAAAGATTAAGTTAACAGCTGGGTGTAGTGTCTGACACCTGTAATCCTAGCACTCTGGGAGGTGGAGACAAGTGGATTGATTGCCTGAGCTTAGGCATTCAAGACTAGCCTGAGCAAGAGCAAGATGCCATCTCTAAAAAAAAATAAGTGGACATTGTGGTGGGTGCCTATAGTCCCATCTACTCAGAAGGCCGAAGCGAGAGAATCACTTGAACCCAAGAGTTTGAGGGTGCTGTGAGCAATGAAGCCACAACACTCAACCCCAAGGCTACTGAGTGTCTCCAAAAAAAAAAATAAGATCAACAAAGGAAAATGACTAAGTGATTGGCATAATGTTCCAGTGGTTCTTTCCAGTGGAGTTGCATGAGCAGTGCTTAATTCTCCCAGCAAAGACATCTGACAATGTGGACAAGTGTTGGCCAATCAGGGAAGCTCATCGGAGGCTTGATTTTGAGGAATTTTATTATGGATCAGCCACATAGATGTGGAGTCCCACTGACTGACCTTAACTACTCAATCTCCAGCCCTCTCTTTCCCTTTCCCCCCTACTGGTCAAACTGACATAGCATACCCCAAGGCAACAAGCAAATAAAAATAGGTATTCACCATAAATAATATTGTTAGCATAAACTCTCTGGCACAGCTAATGTCCCAGCTATAGTAAGACACTGTTTTTCAGAGGACAGTCCTGAAGACTCGTAATCTGCCCGGTTTGGGCAGCCCAGTTCTGCTGAGTTAACCCTTTACTACACATGGGCCATCTGTGGGGAAAGATGTAAGATCTATATTTTCCTATCTATTTTCTCTATCTAATTTTAAGCACAAATTATTTATATCAGGCATTAATTTTGTGTAGTTGGGTTTTGTCATTCCTTTAAAAATCTTGTATGTACCTCTGTAAGATAGGCGTTCTCAAACATTTTTTGTTATTGAATTATCATTTAGTTGAATCTGGGAGATCTATAATTCATATTATTTCAAATTCTAATAGAACAGAGGTGAAGTTAGCATAGTTATGGTTTAAAACCACGAATGAGGCTCGGCGCCTGTGGCTCAATGGGCTAAGGTGCCAGCTACGTACACCTGAGCTGGCGGGTTCGAATCCAGCCCGGGCCCGCCAAACAACAATGACGGCTGCAACCAAAAAATGGCCGGACGTTGTGGTGGGCGCCTGTAGTCCCAGCTACTTGAGAGGCGGAGGCAAGAGACTCGCTTGAGCCCAGGAATTGGAGGTTGCTATGAGCTGTGATGCCACAGCACTCTATCCAGGGTGACAGCTTGAGGCTCTGTCTCAAAAAAAATAAAATAAAATAAAATAAAACCACGAATGAGCTGGGCATGGTGGCTGATACCTGTAATCCCAGCACTGTGGGAGGCCAAGGTGGGAGGGTCACTTGACCTTAGGAGTTGGAGACCAGCCTGAGGAAGAACCATCTCTACTGAAAATAGAAAAATTAGCCAGGCATCCTAATGCCTGCCTGTCATCCTAGCTACTTAGGAGGATGAGGCAGGAGGGCCCCTTCAGCCCAGGAGTTTGAGGTTGCAGTGAGTTACAGTGACGCCACTGCACTCTACCAGGAGGCAACAAGCAAGACTCTGTCTTCAAAAAAAAGAAATCCATTAAAAGCGGAAACAATCATAATGGATAGTGCAACAATATCCAACCACATGCTATCTATAAGAAACACACTGTAAACATAAAGTTACAGACAGGTTAAAAATAAATTAATGAGGCTGGGTGCAATGGTTCACGCCTGTAATCCTAGCACTCTGGGAGTCTAACATAGGAGGCTCTCTTGAGCTCAGGAGTTGAGAACAGCCTGAGTAACAAAGTGAGCCCTCATCTCTATTTAAAAAATAGAAAAATTAGCTGGTCATGGTAGCACATGCCTATAGCCCCAGCTACTCAGGAGTCTAAAGCAGAAGAATCACTTGAGCCCAAGAGTTTGAGGTTGCATTGAGCTATGTTTGCACCATTGCACTCTAGCCCAGGCAACAGAGCAGAGACCTTGTCTCAAAAACAAGAAAAACACCATGAGTGGCATAGGTGGTTTATTAGCTGTTGGTAGCTAATTTTAGCCCATTTCATTAGTTAGAATGTTTCTGTGAAATTCCCTTCTCCAAAATTGTTCACAAATGTTTGAGTAAAGAACCTTTGTCGTAAAATATTCATGTAACTCTCTAGTGTATCATTTATTTAAATATTTTCTTTTATTTGATCTTATCATACCACTTAATTTTTTAGCTCCAGGTTAAAAAATTGACATGTCATTCTCACAATAACTGGCTGACTACAAAAAGATGGAAAAAATCTTTCAAACTTAAACCTCAATATTCTTATGTTTTCGATCTTATAGTTTTTAGCTATATGCAGAATCATGCAGAGAGAAAGATAAATGTCTTACAGTTGTGGTGTCATTTGGAAAGACCTGAATCCTTTTAACATAAAAAGAAATCATACTGATAGCTGCCACAAGAATATAGAGACTTAGGAAGGAATAATTTTTCTTGGAGTATAGAATACTAAGAAGTTGTCATAGGGCAGCTTTTAAATGAAAATGTAAGAAATACCTTAGCTGTATACATGCTTTGCCTTTGCTGCTGATTGCTTTAATGTCCTGACTGTGAAGTTCTCTGTGTCCTGTGTTTATAATGCAAATAAATTTGTTGTAGCCAAAGCAAAAAAAATCAAATTTCCCCATTTCTCCTTATTCCTCCTTTTCTCTGGGAAAACACACACACAAATAACCTAAAACACAAAAATATTGAAGATTAATAGGACCTCAAGTTATCATATGAATTCAATATAATATATTATCTATTTATGTCTGCAGCTTCCTCAATAGTATCTCAAAAACATGGCATACACATTTACGTATGGTTTTAATTTTTTTTTTTTTTTTTTTGAGACAGTTTTACTTTGTCACCCTCGGTAAAGTGCCATGGCGTCTTTGCTTAGAGAAACCTCATACTCTTTAGTTCAAATGATCTTCTTGCCTCAGCCTCCCAAGTAGTTGGGCTTCTAGGTGCCCACTACAACACCTGGCTGGTTTTTCCATTTTTAGTAGAGATGGGGTCTCGCTCTTGCTCCGGCTGGTTTCGAACTCCTGAGCTCAAGTGATCCACCTGGCCTAGACAAGTTTTTTTTTTAATTTGGAGGATTGTTGTGTTTATAGATTTCAGAGTCAATAATATTTTGAATTTTAAATATACAATCATGGAATTATGCTTTTCTGAAACCATTTTTGGAGTCTGTATGTGGCTCTGTTTTAGGCAAGTTCTGAGTGTGTTGCTATACATGCTGTGTATTTAGTTGAATGGGTCAGTACATACAGTCAAAAATATATATTTACATTACTTAAGTTATTAGTAATAACAATCTTAAGTAGTTATCCACTATATATAATGTCATTCATTACTCTGTTTTCTAAGATTAGAAAAATTGGAGTGTTATATTAAATAATCAAGGTTGAAGAAACATGTTAAGCCAGCTGATGCCGTAAAATCTAATTGAATAGTTAATGTTGTTTTAGAAAATCTGAGTTCTATGAGCATTTTTATGTAATTGTATAGTAAGAATATCAGCATATGTTAAGGTTACTCATATATATTCTGCAGATGAATACAAACTGTAATAAAGTGATTATATCAGTGCCCACCAAAAATTTAGCTTGAGGTTTGAAACACCATGCATTTTTATTTTTATTTATTTATATATGTATGTGTGTGTGTGTGTGTGTGTGTGTGTTTGCTTTTTGTTTTTTTTTTTGAGACAGTCTTACTATGTTGCCCTTGGTAGAGTGCCATGGCGTCAAGGCTCACAGCAACCTCAGACTCTTGGGCTTAAGCAATTCTCTTACCTAAGACTCCCAGATAGCTGGGACTACAGGCGCCTGCCACAATGCCCGGCTAAAGTTTTGAAACACTATGCATTTTAGATAATGCTTTCAAGCAACTAAAAATAAAGACAGCCTCCTCTGCACCCATCTGGATGCCCTTTATTTTCTTATCTTGTCTAATCGTATTGGCTAGAACTTCCAGCACTATGTTGAATAGCAATGGTGACAGAGGACAACCTTGTCTGGTTCCAGTTCTAAGAGGAAAAGCTTTTAGTTTTACTCCATTTAGTAAAATACTAGCTGTAGGTTTATCATAGATAGCCTCGATCAGTTTAAGAAATGGGCCACATATACCTATACTCGTCAGTGTTCTAAATAGAAATGGATGTTGAATTTTATCGAATGCTTTTTCTGCATCTATTGAGAGGATCATATAGTCCTTGGTTTTGCTTCTGTTGATACGGTGGTTAACGTTTACGGACTTTCGAATATTAAACCAACCCTACATCCCTGGGATGGAACCTACTTGATCATGATGTATGACTTTTTTAATGATAAGCTGTAATCTATTGGCCAGGACTTTGTTGAGAATTTTTGCATCAATATTCATTAGTGAAATAGGTCTGAAGTTCTCCTTTTTAGTTGAGTCTTTACCTGGTTTTGGTATCAGGGTGATATTTACTTCATAGAACGTATTGGGGAAGATTCCTTCCACCTCAATTTTGAGGAATAATTTCTGTAATATAGGAATAAGCTCTTTGAAAGTTTGATAAAATTCTGGTGTGAAGCCATCCGGACCAGGGCATTTTTTTGTTGGGAGATTTTTTATTGTTTCTTTGATCTCAGTGCTTGAAATTGGTCTGTTCAGGAGATCTATTTCATCTGGGCTAAGTCTAGGGAGAGGGTGTGATTTCAAATATTGATCCATTTCCTTCATATTGTCAAATTTCTGGGCATAAAGTTTCTGGTAGTATTCAGATATAATCTCTTGTATTTCTGTAGCATCTGTTGTTATTTCCTCTTTATCATTTCTGATTGAGGTTACTAGAGATTTTACCTTTTTATTTCTAGTTAGTCTGGCCAAAGGCTTATCTATTTTATTTATTTTTTCAAAAAACAAGCTCCTTGTTTCATTAATTTTCTGAATGATTCTTTTGTTTTCAATTTCATTGATCTCTGATTTAATTTTGGATATTTCTTTACTTCTGCTGGGTTTAGGCTTAGATTGCTCTTAGAGATAGCCCCCACCTTTTTGGTCAAGCTTTAGCCTCAGATCTCAAAATGTTCAGGCAAGGTCATCATCTGTTCTCCATTATGTCGATGACTTACTCCTAAAACTTTCTCCGTTGCTTTCTGATGATTTGTGTGTTCAGTGTAGTAGTTCTTCCTTCAAGACCTTCCCTCTGCATTCATGTCTTGGCTAACTGTTCTGTGGGAAGGCCTGGTTTTTGTTCTGTATTACCTTTTGACATGTCTTCCTCACTAACTTAATCATTTCTGGCTTTTGATTTAAAGTGAAAGATGAGTAACTTCTTTTCACTTCACCACTTATAGGCTATTATAGGGCCAATAATTTCAGTCTTGTGTTTCAGTGAATAGGACCCAAGGCAATGGAAGAAGGCAGGGCAACAGCCAGTGGAGAAGTCTGGATGTGCACAGCACGTATCGATTAAGTTCACCGTCTTATACAGGTCTGGTTCATAGCTCTCCCCAAAATTTACAATAGTAGCATCAAAGATCACTATAAGCAGAAATTATAATAATGGAAAAATTTGAACAACTGTGAGAATTACCAACATACGACATAGAATCATGAGCACACACTGTTGGAAAATGGCATGGATAGACTTACTTCCTGCAGTTGCCACGTGCCTTCAGTTTGTAAAAAAAAAAAAAAAAAAAATGCAGCGTCTTTGAAGTTCAGTAATGCATAGCCCAGTAAAATTCGGTATGGCTGTATGTGCCAAGTATGCAGACATACAAAAGCTGTTCTAGAACCATGTCTTGTTGAGGTTGTTAAGAATGCATTGTTTGGTTAAAGACAACGGTGGGTATTTACATATAAAAGAGAAAATATTTTATCGGTTTATAATATGAACTAGAGACTTACTTTATAACAAATATTAGACTAGAATATTTGATTCTGAGGCAATGTTCACCTACTTAATTTTTTAAGACACTCTTTTTTTAGGTGGCAAGAAAAGAAGGATTGCTTTTAGGCGTCAGTGTATGCAAATGGATGAACCAGTTCCTTCCTCTGAATTCAGTTCATATCCAGTTCCCCAGCCCGATGACCCTTACATTGCGGATCTCCTGCAAGTTGCTGATAACAGGTGCATTAAATAATTTTTTGTTGGCTTCCATTAGGTGACTACATCATTAGTGGCAAATTTCTTGATGGGACAAATTTTGTCTTATCAAATCTCTAGTTTTTAACAGAGAATTTTTCACAAGCACTCAAATCCTTTCTGAATGATGTACAGTGTTTTTACTTGTTAGGAAACTTTGATTTCAAATAAGTTGTATATCTGAGGTTTCTGTCCATACTTGTGTTCAAATAATTTAGAACCTCTTTCACTAGAGTATCTTAGAAAGCTTTGTACCTCTTACATCTTCAAGTAAGAGTTGTCTTTTTTTTTTTAAGCTACAGTCTTTCTGTGTTGACTAGGCTGGATTGCAGTTGTGCAATCATAGCTCACTATAGCCTTGATCTCCTGAACTTAAGTGATCCTCCTGCCTTTTCTTCCTAAGTAGCTGGAACCACAGGCTACAAATTCTGGCTGTTATCTATTCCAGAGCCCATATT
>CAUYRH010172113.1:0-12060 GCA_963574655.1 Perodicticus potto | reverse complement strand
CCCCATGGATCCCTTAGCCCTTGTGCTGCTAGCTTCTTTTGGACAGTTTCTAATGGTGTCCCTTCTATCTTCCATTGTTTATAATCTGGAAGTTCCATTTTCCTATGTCCATGTTCATGTCCATGTCCGTGGGCCATGACTATAGGAAAAGATTAAAATAAGAAAGAAACATGTAGGCTGTAGATATCAAATACCCAAATTTATTGTTTCTTTCTTTCTTTTTTTTTTTTTTGAGACAGAGCCTCAAGCTGTCACCCTGGGTAGAGTGCTGTGGCATCACAGCTCACAGCAACCTCCAACTCCTGGGCTCAAGCGATTCTCCTGCCTCTGACTCACAAGCAGCTGGGACTATAGGCGCCTGCCACAATGCCCAGGTACTTTTTGGTTGCAGCCGTCATTGTTGTTTGACAGGCCCGGGCTGGATTCGAACCCACCAGCTCAGGTGTATGTGGCTGGTGCCTTAGCCTCTTGAGCCATATTGTTTATATTTTAATGTGAAACATTTAAAGTTAATGCTTTAAAAATAAGAATCAGGCTCAGCGCCTGTGGCTCAACAGGCTAAGGCGCCAGCCACATACACCTGAGCTGGTGGGTTCGAATCCAACCCGGGGCTGTCCAAACAACAATGACGGCTGCAACCAAAAAATGGCCGGGCGTTGTGACAGGCGCCTGTAATCCCAGCTACTTGGGAGGCGGAGGCAAGAGACTCGCTTGAGCCCAGGAATTGGAGGTTGCTGTGAGCTGTGATGCTATGGCACTCTACCCAGGGTGACAGCTTGAGGCTCTGTCTCAAATAAAAAAAAAAAAAGAACCAATACAATTATTTAAAAATTCTAGTTAAAATTTTAAAATTCACATTTTTTATAAAATAGTGTCTTATTACGCAAGAGGTGCATGTTCACAGTTAGCAAATACACAAAATATAAAAAAGGAAAATAACCAGTAGCCCCACCACTTGGAGGTAATCATTTATCATTTGGTTCCTTTTTTTTTTGAGTAGAGTCTTACTTTGTTGCCCTGGGTAGCGCTGTAGCATCACAGCTCACAGTAACCTCAATCTTTTGTGATCTTTAAGTGATCCTCTTCCCTCAGAATCCCAAGTAGCTGGGACTACAGGTGCCCACCACAACACCTGACTAGTTTTTTATTTTCATTTTTTTGTCTATTTTTAGTAGAGATAGGGTCTTGCTCTTGCTCAGACTGGTCTCAATAGTTCCTTTCTTCATTGTAATAGCAAACATTTATTGAGCCTTATGTACATGTATTAACTCTAAAACAACTCTTCAAATGATTACAATTATTCCCATTTTCCAGATGAAGACAGTAAGACTCCAAGAAGTTAAGTAACTTTTGAAAGGTAAATGGTACAATTCAGATTTAAACCTTGCAGTTTGGTTTCAGAAACTGGTTCCTAATTTCTTAGCAATATTGTTTTTCTCTTTTCAGTGCTTTTGTACCTAATATATAAATATGCATAACAAGATGTTGCATATACTAGTTTTTTTACCTGCTTTCTTCAGAACGCAGTACTATTTTTTTTTTGAGACAGAGTCTCACTATGTCGCCCTCAGTAGAGTGCCATGGCATCACAGCTCATAGCAACCTCGAACTCCTGGGCTTAAGCGATCTCTTGCCTCAGCCTCCCAAGCGTCCACCACAACGCCTGGCTACTTTTTTGTTGTTGCAGTTGTCTTGGTTGTTCAGCTGGCCCAGGCTGAGTTCGAACCTGCCAGCCTTGGTGTATGTGGCTGGTGCCATAACCACTGTGCTACAGGCGCCAAGCCTGTAGTACTATTGTTTTTAAATACATGATTGTGTAAATTTTTCTGTAAAGAGGTAGATAGTAAATATTTTAGGCTCTGTGAACAGAAATGCTAAAATCAAGGATATTATATTAAGTATGTATAGAGAAAACAAATTTCTATAAATATTTTATTGACAAAATTAACATAATAACTAAAAATTGAAAATAATTTTGGTTATACTGGTGTCCTAATTAAAAAATTGAATTCTAGTCAGGCCCAGTGGCTCATGCCTATAATCCCAGCACTTGGAAGGCGGAGGCGGGTGGATTGCCTGAGCTCACAGGTTTGAGACTAGCTTGAGCCAGAGTGAGACCTCATCTGTAAAAAAAGCCTGGTGTTGTGGTGGGCACCATGGTGGGTACCTATAGTTCTAAGTACATGGGAGGCTGAGGCAAGAGAATTGCTTAAGCCCAGGAGTTTGAGGTTGCTGTGAGCTATGATGCTATGGCACTCTACCAAGGGTGACAAAGTGTGACTCTGCCTTAAAAAAAAAAAAAAAAAAAAAGATAGAGTATTCTGGGCCAGTCATGTACGTGCCTTACACTTGTAACTTTAACACCGTGGGAGATCCAGGTGGGAGGATCACTTGAGATTAGGAGTTCAAAACTAGCCTGAGCAAGAGTAAGATCCTGTGTCTACTAAAAATAGAAACAATTAGCTGAGCGTGGTGGCCAGAGCCTATATCCCCGTATGGGGAGGCTGAGAGAGGAGGACCATTTGAGCCCAGGAATTTGAAGCTGCAGTAAGCTATGCTTCCTAGACAACAGAATTTTTAGGGGTAACATTTTGTTTTGCTTAACTGGAGCTCAAAGTTAATGTTCCTTAGTAAAGCAAATGTTCATCTGTAAAAATCATTTTTAGCCCATGGACCTTACAAAAATAGGAAGTGGGCTGAATTTAGCCCATAGGCTGCAGTTTGCTGATCCTGCTATGATGCCTGGCTAGTTTTTCAATTTTTAGTACAGACAGAGTCTTTGCTCTTGTTTATGCTGGTCTCCAACTCTTGGCTCAAACAATCCACCCACCTCGACCTCCCAGAGTGTTAGGATTACAGGTATGAGTCACCATGCATGCCCCCAATTTATTTTAAAATAACGTTTCAGGCTAGATGCAATGCCTCATGCCTATAATCCCATTACTCTGGGAGAGTGAGGCTGATGGACTGCTTAAGCTCAGGAGCTTGAGAATGGCCTAAGCAAGAGTGAGATTTTCCATCTCTAAAAATAGCTGGGCATTGTGGCGGGTGCCTGCAGTCCCAGCTACTCAAGAGGCTGATGCAAGAGATCGTTTGAGCCCAAGAGTTTGAGGTTGCTGTGAAGTATTAGGCCATAACACTCAAGGAGAATGAGACTCTGTCTCAAACAAACAAACAAACAAACAAACAAAAAAAGTTTCATTTATTTACTTTTTTTTTTTTTTTTGTAGAGACAGAGTCTCACTTTATCCCCCTCGGTAGAGTGCCGTGGCAACACAGGGCTCACAGCAACCTCCAATTCCTGGGCTTAGGCGTTTCTCTTGCCTCAGCCTCCCAAGTAGCTGGGACTACAGGCGACTACCACAACGCCCAGTTATTTTTCTGTTTTTTGCAGTGCGACTGAGGCTAGGTTTGAACCTGCCACCTTCGGTATATGGGGCCGGCACCCTACTCGATGAGCCACAGGCACTGCCCTACTTACTTATTTTTTGGACGGAGACTCACTTTGTTGCCCTCTCTAGAGTGCCATAGTGTTAAAGCTCACAGCAACCTCAAACTCTTGGGCTCAAGTGATCCCCTTGCCTCAGCCTCCTAAGTAGCTGGGACTACAGGTGCCAGCCACAAAGCCTGAGAGACAAGGTCTTGCTCTGGTTCAAGCTGGTCTTGAACCTGTGAGGTCTGGCAATCCACCTGCCTCAGCCTCCCAAGTGCTGGGATTGTAAGTATGAGTTACCACATCGGGCCCATAATGTTTCATTTAAAAAATGTTTAAAGGATTCCGAGACAAATCCTTACTTGACAAGTATCAATTTTAGACTACCCAACCCTAACTGAGTATCAATGTACTTGACAGAAATTACAAGACAAATGTTCAAAGAATTTTGATAAAGTGGTTTGTTTTTGAAAAGAAAAGTTGAAACATTACTGTGGAATGAAGACTATTTTGAAGTTACTCTATTACTGTGCTCAAACTATTAAGTAATTTGAAAGATAAATCTTTGAAAAAAATAAAAGTATACATACCCTACACAAATTTTTAGAAATAAATTCAATGTTTTCCCTTCTAATTAAAGTATTTCAGAAAATGTTCTTTCAGAGAAATTTACAAATATAACATTTAAATTCTTTCAAAAAGAACCAAAAGGTTTTTTTTTTTTTTGAGACAGAGCCTCAAGCCGTCACCCTGGATAGAGTGCTGTGGCATCCCAGCTCACAGCAACCCCCAATTCCTGGGCTCAAGCAAGGCTCTTGCCTCCACCTCCCAAGTAGCTGGGACCACAGGCGCCCGCCACAATGCCCGGCCATTTTTTGGTTGCAGCTGTCATTGTTATTTGGCGGGCCTGGGGGCAGGATTCGAACCCGCCAGCTCAGGTGTACGTGGCTGGCGCCTTAGCCTGTTGAGCCACAGGCGCCGAGCCATTTTTTTTTTTTTTTTTTTTTTGCAGTTTTTGGCCGGGGCTGGGTTAGAACCGCCACCTCCAGCATATAGGGCCAGTGCCCTACTCCTTTGAGCCATAGGCACCACAGAACCAAAAGTTGAATAACACTATTATTAGGGAAAAATTTTCATTTTCTGTACAAATTATTTCCACTTCAGAATAGCCAAAAATCAATGATCTCATGATCACTTAAGGGAAAAAGAGTTTGGAATTCTACTGTGCACTATTAATATTTGTGAAATCCTTAGCCAGGCATTGTGGCAGGCACCTGTAGTCCCAGCTACTCGGGAGGCTGAGCAAGAGGATCGCTTGAGCCCAAGAGTTTGAGGTCACCGTGAACTATGACATCATAGCACTCTACTAAGGGTGACAAAGTGAAACTCCCCCCCCCAAAACTTGTGAAATCCAAGGCAAATCCCTTAATCTCTTTGAGCTTCGTTTTTTTCATAAAACATTAGGATAAAACCTACCTTACAAGATTTTGACAACAAAAAACACATTGTGATATTCCTTCCACTTTTACACCCAGCTGGTGAGAATGTTACTTAGCACAACCATTCTGAAAAATTGAGATGACCTATAAAAGTTGAACATTCAAATACCTATGGACACAATTCCATTCTTGGTTCTGCACTGTCTTTTAGGGTAGCCACTGGCTCTTGAAAATGTGGCTAGTGCAATTGGGAAACTGGGAATTTTAATTTAATTTCAGTTAATTTTAATCTTAAAACACAGATTCTCCAATCATTTATTAGAAAATATTAAAATATATTCAACCAATTTGGGTATATGAATCTACTTTTTCACTTGTAAATTGAAACACAGATCAGTGTTTATATTTATGAAAACTTAGTAACTTTTTTTTGAGACAGAGTCTCACTTGCTCACCCTTGGTAGAGTGCTGTGCTTATAGCAACCTCAAACTCTAGGTTCAAGTGATCCCCTTGCCTCAGCCTCCCAAGTAGCTGGGATTACAGCTGCCCACTACAACTCCTGGCTATTTTTAGAGATGGGGTCTCACTGTGAGCTCAGGCAATCCACCAGCCTCAGCCTCCCAAGTGTTGGTATTACAGGCGTGAGCCATCATGCCCAGCCTACAACTATGAACCTGGTATTACAGGCCTGAGCCACTGCACCTGGCAAAACTTTGTAACTTTTTTTTTTTTTTTCTGAGATAGTCTTCCTCTATTGCTCTTGGTAGAGTACCATGGTGTCACAGCTCACAGCAACCTCCACTTCTTGGGCTTAAGCAATTCTCTTGCATCAGCCTCCCGAGTAGCTGGGACTACAGGCGCCCGCCACAACACCCGGCTATTTTTATTGCAGTTGTCATTGCTGTTTTAGCTGGCTAGGCCAGGTTCAAACACGCCACCTTCAGTATATGGGGCCAGCACCCTACCCACTGAGCCACAGGCGCCGCCCTAAAACTTAGTAACTTTTAATGCTGATTACATCTTGAAATAATATTTTCAATATAATAGATTAGATGAAATGTTTTATTTAAATTAATTTTATCTTTAATCATTTTACAATATGAAATGAAATCAAATTCAAGTCAGGGGAAGAGGGAAGGAGGAAAGAGGGTTGGTGTGCTCTTACCTAAAGGGCACAAAGTAAGGGTATAGGGTACACCTCCTGGGTGAAGGGCTCAACTACAACCTGGCCTTTACCTAACAAAGCAAACAATGTAACCTAATCATTTGTAACCTCATATTAATCTGAAATTTAAAACAATTTACATACAGCTACTTGAAAATTTAAGATTACACATGTGGCTTGAATATACTTTTTTCCTTTTTTTTTGGTGACA
The DNA here is from genome assembly GCA_963574655.1 of Perodicticus potto. NCBI lineage: Eukaryota > Metazoa > Chordata > Mammalia > Primates > Lorisidae > Perodicticus > Perodicticus potto. The sequence continues at coordinate 5,811 of CAUYRH010172113.1, read as the reverse complement.
CGGTCAAATTCTGTTGCCTCAGGCAAGAGTGCCTTGGTGTCAGCCTGGCTCACAGCAAAACAACCTCAAATTCCTTGGATCACGTGATTCTTCTGCCATAGCCTGCCAAGTAAGTGGAACTATAGGCACTTGCTACAATGCCTGGCTATATATTTTTTTCTATTCATTCTATTCAAGTCAATATAAATGGAATCAAAGTGCATGTATTTTTTTCTATATTTATTTATTTTTTTGGAGACAGAGTCTCACTCAGTCGCCCTGGGGTTGAGCGCCATGTAGTTATAGCTCACAGTAACCTCAAACTCTTGGGCTCAAGATATCCCCTTGCCTCAGCCTCCAGAGTAGCAGGGACTATAGGTGCCCGCCACAACACCCAGCTGTTTTTAGAGACAGGGTCTCACTCTTGCACAGGCTGGTCTCAAACTCCTAAGTTCAAGCAATCCACCCACCTCAGCCTCCCAAACAAGCAATCCATCCACCTCAGCCTCCCAAAGTGCTAGGATTACAGGTGTGAATCACCCCGCTCAGCCTCAAGAACCAATTTTCACCTCCTCCTAGGGCAATTTTCCTTGTTAAGAAAGCATATTCTAAGTTACTGGCAATTTTTTTTAGACAGAGTTTCACTAAGTTGCCCTCGGGAGAGTGCCGTGACATCACAGCTCACAGTAACCTCCAACTCTTGGGGTTAAGCAATTCTCTTGCCTCAACCTCCCAAGTAGCCTGCCCAAGTACATGTGGCTATGTTTTATTTCTGAACCTAAGGGGTGGTGACATGAGAATTCGCTTGACTGTAACTCATTAAAATGTACATACACTTTATACACTCTTCTGTTGTGTATACTTGACAATAAAAAATAAAACTGGAAAAAGTGACTTAAATCATGCAGAAGACCCAAAAGCAGTTGTTATTTCCATTTCAGAGCTGTTCAAATAAGAATAGCAGTTCAATAAAGAAAGAACATGAAAAAAAAAAAAAGTACATGCGATAATGATCACTTTAAAAACTATCTGCCTGGCAGCATCTGTGGCTCATCAAGTGGGGTGCTGGCCCCATATACCAAAAGTGGTAGGTTCAAAACCGGCCTCGGCCAAACTGCAAAACAGAAAAACAGCCGGGCGTTGGGGCAGGCACCGGCCCCATATACCAAAGGTGGCAGGTTCAAACCCAGCCTCGTCCGAACTGCAAACCAGAAAAATAGCCAGGTGTTGTGGTGGGCGCCTGTAGTCCCAGCTACTCAGGAGGCTGAGGCAAGAGAATCGCCTAAGCCCAGGAGTGGGAGGTTGCTGTAAGCTGTGATGCCACAGCACTCTACCGAGGGCGATAAAGTGAGACTCTGTCTCTACAAAAAAAAAAAAAAAACAACTATCTGCCTAAAAGTCTATTGGAGACCAACCTCCACTAAAAAACTGTAGTACAGAAAAAGTGCTGGAATTCTTCCCCTAAGAAAGAAAAAAAAAAAGAGAGAATAATGCCACATCCACTACACAAAATTTTAGTCAACCAAAGACTTTCAAATATATATCCTAACTTCCTCTCATTTAAAAAAAAAGTGAACTGTTACCACTTTTAGTGTCCCTTCTGATCCTTGCCCCTACATACAAGAGGGCGCCAAAACAAATATATACACATTTTTCTTTTTTTTTTTTATGACAGAGTCTCAAGCTGTCACCCAGGGTAGAGTGCTGTGGTGTCACAGCTCACAGTAACTTCCGACTCTCGGGCTCAAGCCATCCTCTTGCCTCAGTTTTTCTATTTTAGCAGAGACGGGTCTTGCTTTTGCTCAGGCTGGTCTCGAAATGTATACACATTTTTCTTTTTTTTTGGTAGAGACAGAGTCTCACTTTATCGCCCTCAGTAGAGTGCCGTGGCATCACACAGCTCACAGCAACCTCCAACTCCCGGGCTTAGGCGATTCTCTTGCTTCAGCCTCCCGCGTAGCTGGGACTACAGGCGCCTGCCACAATGCCCGGCTATTTTTCTGTTTTGCAGTTCGGCCAAGGCCGGGTTTGAACCCACCACCTTGGGTATGTGGGGCCAACGCCCTACTCAATGAGCTACAGGCGCCACCCAATGTATACACATTTTAAGAAAGGGAAAAACTGGTTAACATAGCCTGAAAATGAAATATTGAAATATTGATGAAATATTGTATATGAAACCAGCACATTGTACCCCATGATTGCATTAATGTACACAGCTATGATTTAATTCAAAAAATATAGAGGCTTGGCGCATGTGGCTCAAGCGGCTAAGGCGCCAGCCACATACACCCGAGCTGGCGGGTTTGAACCAAACAATGACGGCTGCAACCAAAAAATAGCCGGGTGTTGTGGCAGGGGCCTGTAGTCCCAGCTGCTTGGGAGGCAGAGGCAGAAGACTCGCTTGAGCACAGGAGTTGGAGGGTGCTGTGAGCTGTGATGCCACAGCACTCTACCGAGGGTGACAACTTGAGGCTCTGTCTAAAAAATAAGAAAAAAAAATATATATATATAGAAAAAACGGAAAAAATTATATTAAATTTGCAATACTCGAGTCACATTTGACTTCTGCAATTATAAAAGGTGCTCAAAGTGACTTGCATTCATTTTTTATTGGTATATATTCAACATTACAAACTTAACACAGTTATTTTCTTTCTTAAAATGTGTACACACATTTTGGGCACCCACAACTTAAATAGATTGCGCTCTAAAACTAGATGTGATTTTGAATCCTGTTTTTTCACTTTAATACTGTATCATTAAGAATTATAGCAGGAACACCTTAATTAAAACCATACAATTTTGTGAGACAGCAATTACACGTATTTCTATTTTACATGTTTTCAGTCTTGGGGCCGTTCTTCTGTCTTTGTTCGATCCAAAGGTAAACCAAACCAAATACCACTTCTCCCATCCAACCAAAAACACCACAGGGCAGGGTGGTGCTTAACAATCACAGCAATTTTATATTTTTTCCTCCAACCACGTCTACATACCCCTCCTCTAAACTAGGACTTCATAATTCTCTCCCGCTAGTTCTTCGACATCTTTCCCGCCTGAGCTACCCCCTTCACATCCTTCTCCATTTAGTCACTTCTTTTCCGGGTTCCCCAAAATAGAGCCTACCTCTTATTCCTAGTCAAGAGGTCTCTCAGCAAATCCCTAATTTAACGTCTGGCAGCCTGACCTCTCAGGACACGAAACACTCCCGAGAGAGCCCACCGGAAACGGAGATTGTCATCTTGACTCCCTTACGGCAGGAAAGCGCAGGGGCCGTTTAACGTTCCGGTGGAGAATCAAAGATTCCTGAACCAAATGGAGATTACATGAGAAAGGCTGAATGTCGATATTTTCCCCACATGTGTGCATCTGCAGTCTGATCGAGTCAGAAATACTGTGGTCGAAAGAACGGCGGAGAGGAGGAGACGTTTTCCTTGTTCCACACCGGAATCTTTAGACGTTGCACAGAAGGAGGGACATAGGCGTGCTGCAGCCAATAAGTGAGGCTGTTGGTGAGAGCGTGGACTCGACCAATGAGAGAGCTGCTTGTTGCGCTGCAGTTGGCAGGCTGCTGCGGGAGGCGGTGGCGGTAGGGAGCCGGAGACAGCGGGGTGACAGGTAGGCGGTGGTGCTGTCTTTGGGGGACGCAAAGTGCTAGATCAGAAGGGTTTTTCTTTTTCTCCGGCTGAGGAAACTGTAGAGGGGAGCTGACGAGGGCGGTCCAGGAAGACGGGAGCCGGAGTGTTGGTGATCTCGGAGCTTCCCGTGAACCAGGTAGCAGCTCGGGAGGGTCGTGAGGAGGAGAAGGCAGTAGCTGAAGCGCGTTGAGGCTGAGCCCTGTGGGGTGACATGGGGGCCTACCTAAGACGGGGGGTGGTAGGGGGCTGCAGTGGCACTGGGAGAGAGAGAGGGGCGAGGCGGGGGGCGAGACAATGTAGTGAGGGCTGGAGGAATACCTTCTACCAAGCCCCGAGCGAGGAAAGGACACGGCATTGCAGACACCTGAGAGAAATCCTAGCGATTGCTTCTTAGGGCCGTTCCCTTGAATGGGGAGGGGGAACGGAGAAGGTATGTACTGGTGGTCAGAGCCTGGAAACTCTTTACAGCTGTACGTTATGTAATCCTTGGCTGTTATTTACCCAAACAACTAGGTTGTCCCTCCTCGAAGAGGAGGTCTTGCAACCTACTGATGTTTCCGAACACTTTTCGTTGGTTTCGGTGCCTTCTTAACCCAGGCAGGCTCTGGAGGGGAAGGGTTGACAGCATGGAGGAGAGAATAATCACGAAGAGCTTATCCCAAATGGGGACTTGAGTTGAAAGATACAATGTTATTTTGAGATGAATGTGGTCAGGTTCATGTTTTGTAGTTAATGAATTTTTTTGAAGGTCAAGGCTGATAACATTTTTTTTTAATCTTCAGGAAAGTGGAGAGCCTTAAAAATTCTATAGTAGGAGGTAAGTGCAAGGTGGAACATGATTAGAAAATTAGTTGGTTGATTTTTTTTTTTTTTTTGCCAGAAACTGGCTGTTAGGGACTGTGAAAATAAGTTGGTGATCTGAATTGAGGGGGAAAATGTCAACTTTTAAGTAGTTTGCTAAGTCTGAGAAGCTAGTTATGAGTTATTTATTTCTTAGATTTAAAAGTGTACCTCTTTGAACCTCTTTGAGGTAAAATGTATTTGTAGAGATAATTAACTGTAAATTGTTTTGTTTTAAAAAGTTTTTACGTGCCTGTAATTCATTGTTTGTACAATGAAATGTAGAATTAAAATAGGACTTCCATTTAGTATGTGTTATGGAAGGACAAACTACGTAAAAACTTGATTGAAAGTTGATTAAAATTCACTGAAAACCAGTTTTAAAAGAAGCATTATAAAATGTAAGCTGTTTGAAATGTTGCCTTTATGTTAGAAGATAAGTTCTAATGTAGTATTAGCGCATTTATAATTGTCCTGAGATTATTTTAGTACTACATGTCAGAAAAACTTTATAAGATTTTTTTTCTATTCATGATAATTTATATTACTATATATGAACCTAAGTCTAAATTTCATTTTTTCCCTCAAAACATCATTTGGGGGAAGAGAAGTAAGTCATTAGAGTTTGTTCAGAAATGTTCACAATACTGAGATATTTTTCAGTGCTTTAGGTAAAAATTTTAATTGATACTTGTGGTTTCACTTTTTCCTGTCTTTTTACAGAGTAATACTCTGTCACAAAGGAAACTTCTGGTTCTATTTTAGGTGCAAGTCTGTAGTGTTTTGAGTACCTGTGACCAAATCTTTGCCTTTATGCGTGGTGGAGTGTGTGTGTTCTTATTATGTAATCAGCCTGCTCAAGCTGTCTTAGAACTAATGGCTGATTGTGAATAGCCAGTAGGTGTCATCATAGAATTCAGTTAAGTTGAACATTGAGTAGGAAATCACCCAGCAGTTTAAGAAGCATAGTCCAAATTCGCATATAATAGTAGTTGGATTATTATACATTATAGAAGTCCTCTCTTCTGAAACATTTTAATATTGGAACTTTTTATAAGGAATTTGAAACATTGATTGTAAAGGAGTATAAATGTTTGCTCTAAAGTGAACTTGAAAACTTTATTTTTATTTATTTTTTTATTTTTCTATTATTTTTTTTTCTTTTGCAGTTTTTGTCTGGGGCTGGGTTTGAACCCACTACCTCCGGCATATGGGACCAGTGCCCTACTCACTGAGCCACAGGCGCCGCCCGAAAACTTGATTTTTAATCCAACCCTTAAACTATCTTGAAATGCAATTTGGATTTTAGTTCGTTTGTTTTTAATGCATGGTTTTGGAATCTTATAGAAGT
>CAUYRH010172110.1:0-25939 GCA_963574655.1 Perodicticus potto | reverse complement strand
GCTAGGGCGCCAGCCACCTACACCTGATCTGGCAGGTTGGAATACAGCCCTAGCCCGCCAAACAACAATGACGGCTGCAACCAAAAAATGGCCAGGCGTTGTGGCGGGCGCCCGTAGTCCCAGCTACTTGGGAGGCGGAGGAAAGAGACTCGCTAAAGTCCAGGAATTGGAGGTTGCTGTGAGCTGTGATGCCATAGCACTCTATCCAGGGTGACAGCTTGAGGCTCTGTCTCAAAAAAAAAAAAAAAAAAAATTTGTTTCTGTATGTGTATACATAACATTCACATGTGAATGATTTTGTTTTTAAACATTCACCAAAACAAAAATCACAGGTAAGCCCATGTGTCTTCAATACCATCATTCTGAGCAATTTAAGAATAGAAAATTTTTCTGAAGCCATAATGTTTCAAATTAAATAGCTGATTCTTAATTCGACAATTTAAATGGATAATTAAAAGGCAGCCACATCAGAATTTGTATGTATAGTTATATAAATGCAAAATTGTGTTTACAGAATTTCTAAAAGGAAAAGCTTTATCATTACCAATAACCTCCCCACTCACATGAGGGAACTAGACAAATCCTGGTGTGTTATAATGAGGTAAACAAATAAGACTTATTTAAATGGTCATTAAAGATTCCTCTAGTAAGCCATTCCGCGGCTTGACTTATAGAAACCTAATCAGATGGGTAAGCCATATTCGCAGTTTCATACCTATTGACATAAATGTGTGAACAAATTTTGTAATCTAAAACTATTGACCTGCATGTTTTTTTCCTTACCCCAACTCATTCCTTACATGTAGACTCAAACTTCAGTATTTGGGTTACTGGTTGAGCAAAAGCCATAAAAAAGGTCATAATCAGAATGTTATCCAACTATATATTGTTTATTTTTATTGTAAATAATAGTGAGCAGTGGTCAATAAATAGTTTTATATTCCTTTAAAAAAAAAAAAAAGACGATCACTGGCAGCTTGTACCACATGGACTTTTGGGGAGAAATCAGAGCTAGAAGAATACTTAGGAGTCATCTACAGTTACCTCAACATAATGAAATGAGGCCTAAAGTCTAAGGGAGAATACAACTATTATTAATTATGGTAATAACTTTGTGCATAACCTAGCTACTTATCTTCATCCAAACTAGCCCATGCTAGCCACAGCACTGGCTTCCTCTTCTTTCCCTATATACTACTTCCTATCAAGTCTATGTTCCCACAGCTCCTTGGCTATTGCAAGTGGACCTGCCTTAGCCCTTATTCCACCTGGTGCCAACTTCCTAAATTATCCCTGCCTCCCAGGCCTCTGAGTGAGACAATGAAAAACAGTCCAAGCAGGGCTTATGACAACTGTGAACTAAAATACAATGTTAAGTCCCCTAGCTAAATGAATGGACCCTCCCTTGCACCAAGGAAATCCCCAAAATACCCTAAAATTGAGTTGCTGGCCATGAGAAGAGAGGTTAGATATGCCTCCCCATGCTCCCCTGTCATCTTGGAGATATCCTTTGTAACTCATTAACAGGCCTAAGATTGTACATGACATAACTTAAACCACACCTGTGGGCCCTCAACTTTTTCAACAGATCGCTGAAGTTTCCCATAAATGTCCTCTGCTTAACTGACAATCTTAGGTTAAAATATTCCAAGGCTTCAGACAGTTTCAATTCTTTAACCAATTACAAGTCAAAGAGTCTTTAAACCCACTATAACCTATAAGCCATCCCCCCACCCTACCTCCACACATACTTTGAGATGTTCCACCTTTTCAAAATGTAAACCAACATAGGCCCTCCACATTTCCATCTATTGACTTAGTCTTAGGGTTTTACATGTAGTTCTTGTCTCCATGAACATATAAAACCAAACTATAACCCAGCTACCACAAGCACATTTTCTCAGGGCCTCTTTGAGGGCATGTACTCCAGGCCTGTCGCATTCAGCTCAGAATAAACATCTTTTTTTTTTTGTAGAGACAGAGTCTCACTTTATCGCCCTTGGTAGAGTGCCATGGTGTCACACAGCTCACAGCAACCTCTAACTCCTGGGCTTAGGCGATTCTCTTGCCTCAGCCTCCCGAGTAGCTGGGACTACAGGTGCCTGCCACAATGCTCAGCTATTTTTTGTTGCAGTTTGGCTGGGGCCGGGTTCAAACCCACCACCCTCAGTATATGGGGCTGCTCCCCACCCCGACCTTTACCTTTCTTAAAATACACAGGCATAGGCAGAAAACTAGGTGAGCTGCCAGAAAGCTGTAGTCCCTAGAAATCCTGCTCTATCATGCCTCCTTCCCTTAATATTAATCACTCAGGCAAAGGCAGCACTACCTTCTGCAGTATCCTGGGCTACTCAAGTCAGCCACACTGCTGGGGCAGATGCCCATAGCTGAATGCTGTGATGCCATGGGATGATGAGAGAGCTGATTTGGAATTTTGTTGTGCAGGTCAGCCCTTACTACCCTCATGCTTAGGGAGGAAAAAAAACCTGAATTATGAACTTAAGCACCTATCATGAGCCAGACATTGTGCACATATGAAATTCTTACAATATCCCTACAACATCCCTCCTCAAATCATTGGGAAAAATTCAAGACTCAGTGAGGTAAAGTTACTTTCCTGCGATCACACAGACAATAAATGCAAAGCCAAGTTTTGTATCAAAATCTATGTTCTTTGTGATGATAACAATAACTAAATAATAATAACTATAAAAAGTAACTTTTATCAAGCCTTTTTTATGTGCCGCGCATTGTACTAAGAGCTTTATTATATGCATTATCCACTTAATCTTTACAACAATTTTATGAGGTAACTACTACTATTATTAGTCTAATTTCTTTTTCTTTTCTTTTTTTTTTTTAAGACAGAGTCTTACTTTGTCACCCTCAGTAGAGTGCCAGGGCATCACAGCTCATAGCAACCTCCAGCTCTCTGGGCTTAGGTGATTCTCTTGCCTCAGCCTCCTGAGTAGCTAGGATTACAGGTTCCTGCCACAACACCGGGCTATTTTTTTGTTGCAGTTTGGCCGGGCCAGGTTCCAACCTGCCAACCTGGGTATATGGGGCCGGCGCCCTACTCACTGAGCCACAGGTACCGCCCATTTTTTTTTTTTTTTGAGACAGAGTTTCACTTTGTCATCCTGGGTAGAGTGCCGTGGCATCACAGCTCACAGCAACCTCAAACTCCTGGGCTCCAGTGATCCTTTTGTCTCAGCCTCCCAAGTAGCTGGGACTCAGGAGCTTCCTACAACATCTGGCTATTTTTTAGAGATGGGGTCTCACTCTTGCTCAATTGGTCTCGAACTCATGAGCTCAAGCAATCCACCCATCTTGGTCTCCCAGAGTGTTAGGATTACAGGCACAAGGCACCCCACCCAGCCCTATTCCAATTTCTAATGAAGAAACTGAGGCAGAAAGAGATTCTGTAAATTCTCCAAGTTTCCACAGCTGATAAATGGTAAAACGCAGACACCTGGTAAAAGGCAGAGTCAGGTCTGTTTGATTCCAGAGCATAAGCTCTTAACCCTGTGATATACTTCTACACCAGATACCATACCCAAATCCTAAGCAGATCTTGCAGCTTCCTGTGTTCATACTGCCACCTACCTATCCCCAGCCCCAAAATGTGCACACTCTTGCTCAGGACTCCCATCTCAACCTGATACCATGCTGCTATAAAGATATGGGTCAGTCATTCAATACAACCCAATTTTTTTTATTATTTTTTTAATTAAATCATAGCTGTGTGCATTAATGCAATCATGGGGTACAATGTGCTGGGGTGTTTTTTTTTGTTTGTTTGTTTTTTTGAGACAGAGCCTCAAGCTGTCACCCTGGATAGAGTGCTGTAGCATCACAGTTCACAGCAGCCTCCAATTCCTGGGCTCAAGCGAGTCTCTTGCCTCCGCCTCTGAAGTAGCTGGGACCACAGGCGCCCACCACAACGCCTGGTTATTTTTTGGTTGCAGCCGTCATTGTTGTTTGGTGGACCAGGGCTGGATTCGAACCCACCAGCTCAGGTGTACATGGCTGGCACCTTAGCCCGTTGAGCCACAGGTGCCGAGCCAATGTGCTGGTTTTATATACAATTTGAAATATTTTCATCAAACTGGTTAACATAGCCTTCGTGGCATTTTCTTAGTTATTGTGTTAAGACATTTATATTCGGCTCGGCGCCTGTGGCTCAGCGGGCTAAGGCGCCAGCCACGTACACCTAAGCTGGCGGGTTCGAATCCAGCCCGGGCCTGCCAAACAACAATGACAGCTGCAACCAAAAAATGGCCGGGCGTTGTGGCGGGTGCCTGTAGTCCCAGCTACTTGGGAGGCGGAGACAAGAGACTCGCTTGAGCCCAGGAAGGTTGGAGGTTGCTGTGAGCTGTGATGCTACGGCACTCTATCCAGGGTGACAGCTTGAGGCTCTGTCTCAAAAAAAAAAAAAAAAAAGACATTTATATTCTACATTTAGTAATTTTCTGGAGTTTCTTGTTTTTATTGTCAAATTTAAGAGTTCTTTATTTGTATTGAGAACTTCTAACAATACTTTTCTTACTTAATCCGGACAATAACTCTGCGGGGTAGGAATCATTACCCATTTTACCCTGAGAAAAAACAAAGGAGAAGCCACTAAACTACAGTAATCTGATCAGAGTTGTGTCTAATGTCAAAGTTTTCTTATTACATAATCACTTGCACATATAGATCACTAGGATGCCAGCTCCATAAAAGCAGGATCTTATCCATTTTGGTTATTGTGGAATCGCTAGTATTCAGTAAGAATGTGCTTAATGGGCTCGGTGCCTGTGGCTCAATGGGCTAAGGCGCCAGCCATGTACACCTGAGCTGGTGGGTTCAAATCCAGCCCGGGCCCGCCAAACAACAATGACGGCTGCAACCAAAAAATGGCCAGGCGTTGTGGTGGGCGCCTGTGGTCCCAGCTACTTGGGAGGCGGAGGCAGGAGACTCGCTTGAGCCCAGGAATTGGAGGTTGCTGTGAGCTGTGATGCTACAGCACTCTATCCAGGGTGATAGCTTGAGGCTCTGCCTCAAAAAAAAAAAAAAAAAAAGAATGTGCTTAATCGTTGAATAAATGCCCTAGTTTTCTATGTAGGCTCCAAAAAAGAAAATAACACTGCTCTGAAAGTGTTTAGTACTATCAGGGGACAGTGGTTTTAGGTAGGCCCTTGTCTGCCCACCTTAGACAGTTCTAACAACCTGACAGAACCATTCAACACATGAAATCCTTTGTGCATAGGCAATGTCCCCATCAGAGGTTTGAAAAGAACACAGGTCCTAAATTCTCATACTGCCAACCTATTAGAATTCCCTGCCAGCTTTGTTCATCTGAGGGATCCACAATACACAGCCTCTGCCACCCATAACAAAAGCAAGCAAAGATGACACCAGAGCAACCAGATGAGCTGCCCCACACACACAAATGATCTTATGTTTTTCTATAAAGTGCCTACTGAGTCTCAGTTTACCATAAGTCTAATTTAATAGCTCACAACAGAATAGATACAGAAATTAGAAATGAGAATGAATCAAAGAAGGGACAGGAGAACTATAAGCAGCAATCATAATGCACATAGTCATCTAGGTACTGGGGGAATAGTACCTAGAGGCCCTGTAGCATGCTTTGATTCATATAAGAAAGTGAACACTCATCACAACGATCTGTAAGAAGACTTACTTCAAAAACAACAAAAACTTTAAAAGATCTAACACTGAAGTTCAGTTAAGTTATGTGAAAAAGTTACCAATATGAGGCTAAATGAAAATCTTTAATAGAGTACCACTTCAGACTTCTACTAAGGTTCTTGAGTAATGAACAATGTTTTTAGATAGGTCATAAAAGTCTCCAGTGCTTGATGGCCAACAAAACCAGGCTTTCTTTCATCCCTGCTGCCTCACTATCCATTACCCAATAAGCCTTGAGCTATCTATCCAACTTTCTAGCTAGATCCTGAACTCCAAGGCTATCTCATGTATGTTTACAATGACTTAAAAACACATCATTTGCGATGTTCTCTCTGAAGGACAGTAGGTTGTTAAATGATCATGAAAACCAGACTAGCAGTCCTTTCTAGCCACTAAAGGCCTGTAAATACAGAAAGAGCAGTGGAAACCCAGGTAGGGCAAAAGCTATGCAGAAAAAGAACAGTTCACCACTGCCACAAAGAAGGGTAAGTTGACAGCTTTTGTGTTATTTTGGAACAGTTTGTGCTGATGAGCTTTCCGTTGTGGTAGCACGCCTCTAAAAGAAACATTTTCTTCCTCCTCTCATTAACAAAGCAATTCAGCAGACTGTGAAAAAAAGGAGGAGCAGATAACAAAGATATCCAGGAATTAACAGATCTGGAACTATATTACCTTCTCCATCCACACCCCAGTTTTGTGCTCAAACCCTAGGACAATTACCAGGACACCTGTAAGCCTCACTCACCATGAGCAATAGCATAGACAAATAAAATTTTGGCCCCTGAAACTTCTAGATGTGGCCAAAATTTCACATACTTTCATTATGGTGTTGTCCTTCCTTAAGAACTTTAGAATTGCCGGGCTCAACAAATACACATATTTCTTGTTATCTAGGCCCCACTTTCCTTTCTAACTTTTTGCTCTGTGGTTTTCTGCCACAATCCTCTGTCTAACTGAACCAATCCACTAGGCTTCTTACTACCTCTTCAGCTTTGCTCATACCGATTCTCCACTACTCTGACAGTCCTACCCCTTTCAATTTAACCAAATTCTACTTTTCCTCTAGGAAGTCTAGTTTTCTCATCCTTCAAACTCCTTGAACAATGTCCTAACAGAAGAATCCCCTTTGCTGAGCAATAGTGGAATTCTGTGTTCTACTTGCCATCTTCAGTGATAGGGGGTTCGATTAAGTACCAAAGAAACCTATTCTATGACAAGATAGTTCTGACTGTCAGTCAATTCTTTATTTTAGAAGAATATATCTAGATTTCTTACTTTCCCCATATTGGTCCTGGTTCTGCCCTTAGAATAAAGGAAACAACACAGCAGTACTTAAGAGCATCGGCTTTGAAATCAATCTGAGTTCATGTCCAGTGTGTCCTTGAATAAAATGCTTAACATTTCCAAGGCTCCGCTCCCCTGGTAATAACATCAAATTTGTAAGCCTATTAAAGTTAAAAGAGCAGCTCTACAAGGAGCTTAACACGGTGCCTAAAATAGAATAAGAGTTCAATAAATGACAGCCAGTACTGGGTTTTTCATTGTTAACTATCATTATTATTTAAGTCTGATTTGTCCACTTCTTATGCATTTGGAAATTATATGTAGTACAACCTGAGTCTCCTCTTTTCCAAGCTAGAGTTTCTTCACCAAACTGTAAGTTATAGGAGGACAGACTGTATCTATCTTATTTACTGCCCTGTTTCCATACCTAACATAGTGCATAGCATATACATAATGGATACTTAATAAATATTACTGTCTTATGTTGAATGTTCTTCATTTCATAGCTTCTCCTTTCTGCAAAGGTCCTCATTGTTCTAAATCCTTCTGGGCCAGCCCAGACCCAGACATAGGCATAAAGCCTGCATTCTGACAGGCTGGCTCCTGGAGGCTTCTCTGCTGAGAGCCATCTCCTATGAGGGTGATGAGTTCCTAGACAACAAGCCAGCAGAGAATATTTTTCCATAGTTAGCAGTGTGTCTAGGCAGCTTTCAGGGACTGTTTGACAGAGAAAGAGAAGAGAGCCACAGTAGGATGAGAGAGCTCACCTCATCACTTTCTTCCACATCCACATCACCATTGGCATCATCATCCATCAGCTTGTGGATGTTGCGGACTGCCTCAAAGCTGAGCTTCTCATCCTCACTGTGACACAGGGGCTTGTCAATCCGGCAAAACTCTGTATAAGAAAAGCAAGAGACATCACTTAGAGCTGCCACACAGCCTCTATCACCCACCTGGCACAGCCCTTAGATTCTAGCAGCTGATTCCGCAAATAGGCACTTAACCAGCTACTTGTACTGTGAGGGAAATGTTTCATCTGGCCTTTAACTGTCTCCCCAAGAATTTGCTGAATTTTCCCATACAGGGACAATGCTTTGTCTTCCTAATAGTTCTCTAGCAGGGAACTCTAACACAGCACAGGACTAAGAATACATTGGGATCTAGACAAGAACATATACAGGTAACTCACAAATGAAAGAAAATACAAATAGCTAATAAACTGAGAAGAAAAGTTTACACCAACTAGTAAATCAAACACATACACAAATGAGTTATTTTTAATCAGTCAAATAAACAAATGTAAATTAATATAATCTTTCTGGAAACAAGACAACAGCCAATTAGTCCCAGCACAAAAATTAGGTGTAGTTTTCATTTTAGTTCACTTTGTCGTTGCTGGTACATATAAGGTCAGCCACGGACTAACTGGGGAAATCTCTCACACCTTGTGTCTTGGCATAGACAGTTATATCCAGTAAACAGCTATTAGATATCTAAAGGTCCTGAGTTCATCTGATACAATACCTTAAAGAAGTCTAAGGTGCAGTTTCCTCTGCCCATCATCACATTGCCTTGCAGCAATAAAACCAGCACAAGAATCTAGGCCACCTTAGCTCTTTCCATGACACCTAATCCTCTCTCACAAACCTAGAACACACCTGGCCTGACTGATGCACAGAGCAGAAAGCCTTTCTGAAATCTAGGCTTGACTCTACCATGTGACTCTAGGAAAGTAATTTCTCTTCTCCAGGCCTCAAGGTCACAATTTGAAAAAGGTATTTTTCTAGAGTTTCTAGTATTTCTTCCAATTCCTAGAAGCCAAAATTCCTCTTCCCTTTTAATGTGGACCTCAACGACTACTTCCTGGGCAAAATACTCTTTAGATCACCCCCAAAGATGAACTGGACTTCCCTAGGTAATGGAAGAAGCTATCACAGGAGAGAAAGGAAGGCCAGAGTAAAGAGGCTGTGGTTGTGACACCTTTCAGAAGGTACTCTAATCTATTAAATCATTTACTTATCTGCCTGCCAGTGTCAGGAAAGGATATCTCACCCCTCCTCTTCAAAATGTGGGAAAGGAATAAATTTAATATTTTTGAGCATCCAAGATGTGATTCATTAAAAGTATGTTAAATATTGACGCTCACAGATGTTAAAAAATGTACCTAAAAATCAAATGTAGCTGAAGAGCCACAGCAGAGCCCAGACAGATCTCATGACTCCCAGGCCAATACTTTGCCATAATGCCTTTTTGCTAAGGTAACCAGATAACTTTGAGGTGGTTTCCTCTTTTGAAAGTCACAGATGGTAATACTGTTAAGAACCATACTGAAGCAATGGCTTTATATAAACAAAACAGAAAACAGTAAGATGAACAGGATGCATACAAGAGAAATATACCTAAAGTTTTATGTTCTTCTACATTTGCCCTGCAAAGTTAGATTGGGGGTGGGAGGGGACAGAGGGCTGGTTGGCCTGCACCTTTTCCAAAGGCGACAGCAGAGCCAAGAAGTTTGGGCTTCAAACACCAGGGTCTGGTTTGTAACCTAATCACACTGACAGGTGACCTTTGCAACTGGCACCATCTGGCATAGAGAAGAGATTAAAGGCATTGAGGATAAGGAAATACAAAAGCTTGATTCCCACATGACCATAGAATCCTATTCAGAGAAACCATGTCAACCAAAATTCCCAGATACTCCTTCAACCAAGCATTTCCTGTATCTCCATCCTTCCCAAGACCTTTCCTACCTTTTCTTTTTTTTTTTTTTTTTTTTTTTTGTAGAGACAGAGTCACAATTTGTTGCCCTTGGTAGAGTGCCATGGCATCACACAGCTCACAGCAACCTTCAACTCCTGGGCTTAGGCGATTCTCTTGCTTCAGCCTCCCGAATAGCTGGGACTACAGGTGCCCGCCACAACGCCCAGCTATTTTTCTGTTTTGCAGTTCAGTTGAGGCTGGGTTTTTTCTTTTGGCCAGGGCTGGGTTTGAACCCACCACCTCCAGCATATGGGGCCGGCGCCCTACTCCTTTGAGCCACAGGCACTGCCCCCAAGGTCGGGTTTGAACCAGCACCTTGGGTATTTGGGGCTGCCCCCTACCTTTTCTTAACATTCCAGTTCCGCAAGATTTCCCACAGCCATCTACAACTAACTTAGAAGGTCCACCCATTTAGCAACACATTCTTATTGTAATGAAAGAGTCCTATCCTTAAGAGTCAGAACACATATGTCAAAAATCTCATCTTTACAAAACCATATGATATTGGATAAGGTATTTAACTTCTTCTCTGAGCCTCCAATTTCTCATCTGCAAAATAAGGATGACAATTTGCTGCATAGGGTTTTGTGAGAATTAAGTAAAACTGCATTTATTGAAACACCTAGCATAGGGCCTAGCAGAAAGCTGACATTCAATACATTTGTAGCATCCTTCTTTGCTCTCAAAGCTGCAAGCAAGCAGTTCCCATTTTCTGCTAACTTCAGCCGCTTTCCCTGTCAGATTATGAAGAATCAGATATAGAAGGTACAATCCAATCAAACTGACTGGTCATATGTTCCAGGTGAGTGGACAAGTGGCTCTTTGCAAGACTCTGATAATAGCCTGTACTCCGACAACATTTATGTCCTATCAATGGTAACATCTATCATACTTTGTTGCAATTTTCTGCTTAATGTGTCTTCCCTACCAGACTGTGATCTCTAAGGGTTTGGGGACCATGCACCCGGCAAAGTTCTTGACAAGATGTTCATTAAAAATATGTTTTAATAAATACATAAATACATATTTCGTAGTTATCCAAAAGTATGTGTAGGATTTCTCTAGAGGAAAAAAAGAGAAGAATTCTAGACAAAGGCAATAGTATAGACACAGGATTTTAAATTTTTGGTCTCAGGACCCCTTCATATGCTTAAAAATTTTTATCCCAAAGAACTGTTTGATATTTACCATATTAGAAATTAAAACACAATTTTTTTTTGAGACAGAATCTCAAGTTGTTGTCCTAGGTAGACTGCTGTGGCATCACAGGTCACAGCAACCTCAAATTGGGCTTAAGCAATTCTCTTGCCTCAGCCTCCCAAGTAGCTGGGACTATAGGTGCCTGCCACAACACCTGGCTATTTTTTTTGTTACAGTTGTCATTGTTGTTTTAGCTGGCCCGGGCCAGGTTCAAACCCGCCAGCCTCAGTGTATGTGGCTGGCACCTTACCCACTGAGCTACGGGCACCGCCCTAAAACACAAATTTTTATATTTAGCTATTAATTCATTTCGGAACAATAATAACTCTTGCATATTAATGTAAATAATACGTTTTATGAAAAATAATTTTCTGAAAAAAATCATTAAAAGAGTGGGATTGTTTTACATTTTTGCAAATCTTTTTTTTTTGAGACAGAGCCTCAAGCTGTCACCCTGGATAGAGTGCTGTGGCATCACAGCTCACAGCAACCTCCAATTCCTGGGCTCAAGTGAGTCACTTGCCTCCACCTCCCAAGTAGCTGGGACTACCGGCGCCCGCCACAATGCCCAGCCGTTTTTTTGGTTGCAGCCGTCATTGTTGTTTGGCGGGCCCGGGCTGGATTCGAACCCACCAGCTCAGGTGTACATGGTTGGCACCCTAGCCGTTGAGCCACAGGCGCCGAGCCTGCAAATCTTTTTAATGTCTGGCCTAAAAGAAGACAGCTGGCGGTATCTAGTTCAGTCGGCAGGGTGCCAGCCACTTACACTGAAAGTGGCGGGTTCGAACCTGGCCCCAGCCAGCTAAAAAAACAACAATGCAACTGTAATAACAACAACAAAAAAAATAGCTGGGCGCTGTGGCGGGCACCTGTAGTCGCAGTTATTTGGGAGGCTGAGGCAAGAGAATTGCTTAAGCCCAAAAGTTTGAGATTGCTGTGAGCTGTGATGCCACTGCACTCTACCCAGGGCGACGGCTTGAGACTCTGTCTCAAAAAAAAAAAAAAAGAAGAAGAAGATATAGCTATTTCCACATTTAATCTGGTGTGATATGCTGTTCTGACTGAAGATCAAAACATCAATGTGTAGCTGGGTAAGGCAGGCTTATTTTAATAGCCTTTTGATAACTGTGGATATTCTTCTCTCAGACCACATCCAAACTCAACAAGTGATAGGTTTCTTAAAGGTTAGTTGTAATGTGAAATCTAAAATCATATGAACTTTTTGTACTCTGTAACATTAAAATCCATTGGTCGATCTTGTACTTTGAATGGCTGCATGATTCTGTAATATGATGCACAAGTCATTTGGAGATTACTAGTTCACTTAGTTATACAGAGCTTCCAAATGTTTTGATACATTTCATTTATACAATATCAAATTAATCATAATTATTAATATCACCGCCAATTTCAACAGAAAAGCTTTCAAAGCTTTCAGGAAAGCTATAAATTTCACAGTAAGAGATACAAGTTTTCTAAAATCTAATTTTCATTTAAAAGCTGGGATTTTATCATTGGCAACAAATACTACCAGTTGTTTTCATTAAAGTAGAAGACTCATTTCATTCAATCTTCAAGAAAATGTCTGCCAAATGCCAAATAACCACAGTGTATCTGTCAGTTGTTTTTTAAGTAAAAATAATGCTGCCTGAAAAAAGGAGGTAGTTCAGCTTACAACTAAATTGTATAGGTGTTTTTCCTTGAGATAATCATCAAACATCTATATACAGCAGAAGTGCTTATGCATACTATTTTATCACACAGAATACTAAAAGGCATATACTGCAGGACACAATGCAATAAAATTAATGATTTTTACTTCTTTGTCTCCTTACCTTTTCCTAAGCAGAGCTAGTCATTCACTGTTCACTGTTCTATGCACCAAAGCACTTTGCACACAGCTGTGTCATATTAATTTTCATGTTCTCAGCTGTTCACATGCCATGTCCGGTAAAAAGCAAGGTTTGACTCACTCTATCCCCTAGGGCCCATTATGGCACTACCGCTAACATGTACTGTCAAGTATGAAATCAATAAATGCTGGCTGAATGAATAAATGCATACATGAATTAATAACACACTGTATTGCCCCAAAAGGTAAAGGAATTCTCAAGTACAACCTACCAAATTCCACCACCAATATTGACTGTCCATTTAATACCTCTTTTCTCTCAGCCACTTTCAGTTCCTCATCACTAAATAGTAATTCATTCCCCAAGAACACAAATACCTATAAGTATAAAAAGCAGAGCCACTGTAGTAGAGCCTGGCAATGGCTTGTCTAATTTGAGACAGAAGCCCAAAGGGAAAAAAGTGAGAGAAACAATAGTCAAGGAAGAAGGCACAGATAAAGGTTAGAGAAGGGCACTGGTCTGACTTCCTCAGCATTTTCTGGAAACTAAAAGGAATCTGGAAATTGCCTAGGTTTTACCAGCAGGGGCCTCATCAGTAAGAATAATCTCTCCCACTTCACACCCATCCCACAGCCATAAATGGTAAATTCTGCCGTCACTTTTCATGGGTTTGGAACCCACCCTCACCCTCAGAAAGATATCAATAAGACTAAGATTTGAGAGCACTAGTCCTGGAAGACTTTCAGATTCTGCCAAGGACCATGAATGGGAATAAAGGGGCCACAAGTGAAGGGGCCACATGTTCGGAATTGTAAAGGGAACCGTTTTGGGACCTGGAGTTAGCAGGAAAGGTCACCTGTGAAATATAACATTTCAGTTCAGGCACATAGCAGGCCTAGCCACAGAAGAAAGAGAAGTCAGATCACAGGGCTAGGTAAACCCCAACGTATCTAAGAGATATTCCTGCACCTGTCAGCACATCATGTCCTAATAATCAAGACGAGGACCAAGCTCCTCTCAGCAGTGGGTAAGAGTTCAGAAGCAACAGCTATTATCAACTCCCAAAATTTTGTTTCTAGGTCAAGTTTCACTTATGACCCACAGAGACCTACAGAATCCATCTACCCACTAGACATCATCACATGATATCTCTCAGGCACCTGAACTAGTAATTTCCCATTCCAAACTCATTATATTTCCCCCCAACTTCCTACTCTTCCAGTTGCTTATGTCAGAAACCTTGACATCTCACTCACCACATTTAATTAATCACCAATACTATTTCAATATTCCTTAACTATTCCAAATCTTGTTCTCTACATAGCATGTCACTACCAGAGGAGATATTCTAAATATTTAATGACCAACCAGCAGGAATGCTAGCTGCTAAAGGTAGTGCTAGTGCACACCAGCTGAATATCCATCCTAGTCACTCCCTGCTTGTAACCTTCCAAAAGCTTCTCATTATTAAGATAAAGCCTAATTTCTTTCTTTCTTTTTTTCTTTTTTTTTGGAGACAGAGTCACATTATGTTGCTCTCGGTAGAGTGCAGTGATATCATAGCTCACAGCAACCTCAAACTCTTGGGCTTCAGTGATTCTCTTGCTTCAGCCTCCCAAGTAGGTGAGACTACAGGCGCCTGTCACAAGGCCCAGCTATTTTTTGTTGCGGCTGTCATTGTTGTTTGGCCGGCCCGGGCTGGATTTGAACCCGCCAGCTCTAGTGTATGTGGCTGGCACCCTAGCCGCTGAGCTACAGGTGCTGAGCTAAGTCTAAATTTCTTAATGTGGCCTACATGGACAAGAGATCTGATACCTGCTATCTTTCTAATCTTATTTCTAGCAATTGCTTCTACTTTCTGTGATTCTTCTTTATGTACCAAGTTTTTTCCTCTTTAGCCATTCTGCATAGAGCAGGCATTCTCAACTCCAGCTGCATGTTAGACTCAGTTAAAGAGCTCTTAAATTGCTGAGGTCCAGGATCTACCTCAGACTGATTAAATCAGTATCTCTCTGGGTAGGATCTAGGCATTTTTTTTTAATTTTTTAATAGCAAAGTGCATAAATAAACATAAACCAATTAATTTATACACATACATGTACATATCCATGTAACTACCACTGAAATCAAGACATAGAATATTTCCAACACTCCAGGAAGATTCCCTCCCTCTTACTTCTTTCTAATCAACACTACCACAAGCACCTATACCTCAGTGTAATCACTTTTTTTTTTTGCTGCCCTACAATGGATGCAGAAACACTACTTTTTTTTTTTTTTTTAAGACATGGTGTCTCTTAGCTTGTCACCGGTGGCTCAAGCGGCAAAGGCACTAGCCACATAAACCTGAGCTGACAGGTTCAAATCCAGCGCGGGCCCACCAAACAACAATGATGGCTGCAACTAAAAAATAGCCAGGCGTTGTAGCAGGTGCCTGTAGTCCCAACTACTTGGGAGGCAGAGGCAGGAGAATCGCTTGAGGCCAGGAGTTGGAGGTTGCTGTGAGCTGTGATGCCACGGCACTCTACCCAGGGTGACAGCTTGAGGCTCTGTCTCAAAAAGAAAAAAAAAAAAAAAAGATGGGCAGCCCCTGTGGCTCAAAGGAGTGGGGAGCTGGCCCCATATGCCGGACGTGGTGGGTTCAAACCCAGCCCTGGCCAAAAACTGCAAAAAAAAAAAAAGACAAGGCCTCTCACTCTGTCACCCAGGCTGGAGTAATGGTATGCTCATCTCTCACTACAGCCTTGAACTCCTGGGCTCAAGTGATCCTTCCACCTCGGCCTCCCAAGTAGCTGGAATAACCTCACTGCACCTTGCCTATGCTCATAATTACTATTCTGACTTCTATCACCATAGACCTGTTTTTTGAACTTCATAAAAATGGAACATGGGTATTTTTTAAGGTACATTTATACACAATAAAATACTATTTTAAGTGTACACAGTTCAATGTCTTTGAAATATGCAGCTGTGTAACCACCACTCTAATCAAGATGCAGAACATTTCTATTATTCCAGAGTAATCCTACTTAGTACTTTACAGCCAACCTCCCCACACAACCAATGATCCAATTTCCATCACTATAAATTAGTTTTGTCTATTCTAAAACTTCAAATTAAATGGAATTATCAAAATGCACTTCCTTGAACCTAGCTTCTTTTATTCAACATGATCTGAGACTCAACCATGTTGTCACATGAATCAGTAGTTTTTTCCACTTTATTGCTGAGTAGTAATCTACTGAGTGTATTTACTATAATTTGTTTGTCCATTACAAATAAAACTACTATGAACACTCATGTACAAGTCTTTGTGTGAACATACGTTTTCATTTTTCTCAATAAATGTCTTAAGAGTGGAGCTGCTGGCTTATATAATAGAAGTATGTTTAATTTTTTAAGTAACTACACAACTGTTTTCCAAAGAAGTTATATCACCTTGAACTCCCACCAGTGATGTATGAGATGTCTATCCAGTTGCTCCATATACTCTTATGCTTGGTGATGCTGTTGTGCAGCCCAGGTTGAAAACCATCTAGAATTCTTTCTATATGGAAGTCTCCTTCTTCTTAACCTAAAAACTCTGACACATGCTGCTTATCTCAGCTTACTTTTTCTTTTTTCTTTTTTTTTTTTTTTTTGCAGTTTTTGGCCGGGGCTGGGTTTGAACTCACCACCTCCAGCATATGGGGCCGGCGCCCTACTCCTTTGAGCCATAGGTGCCCCCCACAGCTTACTTTTTCTTCAAAGAACCTTTCCTAATCCACTCGCCCTCCCAACCTGGCTTAGGCCTACATTATACATTTTCCAAAGCAATCTATAGTTTTCAATTACAATATTTTTCACAATTATAACTATTTGTATGATAATTTGTTCAATGTCTGTCTTCTCCCTGAAACTTAAAAGCTCCATAATGACATGAACCATGGCTCTCTTGTTCATAGCTGAATCCTGGCTTTTAGCCAACACCTACAGTCCCTAGCACAACAGTTAGACTTCAATAAACATCTGTTGAGTGAACAAATAAATGACTACCCAGAAAAATTGGTTGAACGAACAAATTCAAACAGATGAATAAACTACAGTCCTTTGGTCACAAAAAGTACTAGGAGAATAAGAATAGTATATGAATTATAATGACACAAAGTAAAATATGGCAAGGGATAAGAAACTATAGCAGCAGTAATTACTATAGTCTGAATAACACGTAGAAGACAGTGGGAACAGAAGGGAGGACAACCCAAGCAAAGAAAGTCCAAGGACAAGAAGCACAGCATTTCACACAATTCAGCTTATTAATAGACCAGAAGGTCAAAGCATTCTTTCTGTCAATCATTCAAAAGCTCGTGGCAGAGAATGAGAGTAATGGATACTGGGGTCACTCACTGTACTCAGACTCCAAATGGCAGAGTTGGAAGGGCTCAGGAGAAAACTGAGGCTGTGGAATGGGATGTTTTGCCCTAAGTCATTTGGCAAAGTAGTGGTAGAACCACATTAGAGGCTATACTAACTTCCCATGCCACATCCTATAGCAAGGCTATGGTTGGGAGATCTGGATAAGCCTGTAAAACGAGGCTCCCTAGAACTACCAACTCTTACTCTCCAAGGCCTACAAACCTAGGGCTGGGGTGCAGTGGTGAAGGGGTTAGATGTTCTTTTAATCTGTTAGGGGCAAACACAGGAAGGAAACTGTGTTGTGCCACTCACCAAACAATGTAAATAGAACTTTATAACTTTGCCTTAAATTCTTTAGTATCCAGCCCTCTGATAAAAACCAGCCAAAGGCTTCTTTTTCATTAGGACTTAGAAATAAAGCTTAAAAATTGCTAGAAAAGGAATACTGAGTCCCTGGTACACTGTTCTAGGAGGAAGAAAAAGAGCAAAAGAATAAGTTTCTGTTAGAGCATATGAGCCCTCATCACCTGCTGGAAGAGAAAAATCTTTAGCATCTCCTCAGGGGGCACTCAGCCACTCCTTGTGTCCTATTTCTACCTTCTTCCTCCTCTCAGTATTTTTTCTTCCAACTTTGATCTCACAAGAGGCCTCTTTCCAAAAGACAATGGTTAATCCCTAAAGCTAGTCACCACCATGCAGGCCTTGACCTCAATAACACAGGCTTCTAGTACAGAAGTCTTCTGTTCTGACTCCCTCTGCCTATTCCTTAGTCTCCCACAGGGCTTCAGACTCCTGCTAGATAACCTATTTGCCTGCCTTTTATTTATATGATCTTCCTGACTAAATTAAAAGCATCTGTCCCCCAGGTCAGTGTTTACATGCTTAAACACCCATTTCAACACTCAACATTTTCAAGTAGCTTTTTGCTAAGACTGAACTAGCTGAACCACCCAAAGGCATTAGGGAATTAAAGAAATAATACACTTCTCTGGCCTCCAGGATCCTCTTTCCTTTAATCCCCAATTGCGATTGCAGAGGTGGCAGACGTGGATCTTTGAATTCCATCTTTCCTATCACTACTTCTACAGATTAATTCTCTTACCTGAAAAATCAGTAAAGTCTTTTGAAAAGTGGTAAAGCCCTATATAAATACTAGTCATTAACTTATCAGTTCTATATTCTTTGCTTAACCTGTAAGTCTTATCTTCCCAACTATAGCAAAGGAGCGTTTGATTTTTCTGGTGTTTCTCTGTATCTAAGCTAGCCAGTGCAGGGCAATACTTGGTACAGACTTTGGAGATTTGCTTTCCCAACTTTGCCACAGATCTTTACATTCTAAAGGGGCCTTTGCCAATAAGCAAGACAGTTCCAGAAGAATTAAATCAACACACTTGTTTAAAAGCTATCCCAAATTCTTTGACCTGGTGCCTGACCTAAACATTCTTGTACCATAGCCAGCATTCATTGGAGTCTGAGATGGCCAAAAAATAATTACAGACAATGCAAAACGGCTTTCTACTGGGAAAAGTTTTCTGGAAGTATTGGGGTGAGCATTTAAGGACTTGTGCAGATAGGGGTATTGCACAGTGTCCAGGGAAGATGGCTAACCTATCAGTAGACGCACTAAGATTACATTATAGACTTCTGAGCTTGCTCCCCAAAATCAATCACAATCACAGCAGCTCTAAGAGCATGGTGATGTGATAAATGCCTTGAATATATAAACACTGAGGAACCAGGCACTGCATGGGGTAAAAACAATGTGGATTCTAGTTTCCACAGTAATGTGAGGACAACTTCAAACCTCCCAGGCCTGTTGCTGGCTGGCTTAACAGAGAACACATTTCCTTTTTTTTTTTTTTGAGACAGAATCTCACTTTGTCACCCTCCTAGAGTGCCGTGGTGTCTTAGCTCTCAGCAACCTCAAACTCTTGGGCTCAAGTGATTCTCTTGCCTCAGTTTCCCAAGTAGCTGGGACTTGAGGTGCAGTGTTGCACTCTAGAACAACATCTGGCTATTTTTTTTTTTAGAGACAGGGTCTCACTCGGGTTAAGGCTGTTCTTGAACCTGTGAGCTCAGGCAATCCACCTGCCTCAGCCTCCCAGAGTGCTAGAATTATAGGCATGAGCCACCTCCCCTGGCCTCAGAGAACACATTTCTGGGCTCCAAAAGAGACCTGAATTAGGAGAAAGTGTCTCATTATCTGTCTGCCCCATATAAGTCTCCACTCAAACACAAAAGAAAGATAAATGACCCCTTGTCTTCTTTTCTTGAAGAGAAGATAACCAAAAAATCTACTAAACAACCTGCAGTCAGGATGATCATTCTAAGAACTAGGTTCTTACTCTTTCTTCCCATAGTCCTTTACACGATGCCTTTTTCAGCTATGGGAGCACAGCCTTTCCCCTGAATGAGAACTATCCACAATCAATTGTCCCTAAGCCTCCTTGTAGCCCAGGCTCCCCACTCCTGGCTCTCTCATCTGCACAAATCTGATCTGATTTCTAAGGGCCAGGCCTCTATGGAAAAGCACATCCTAGTCCACAGAGAACTTAATTCAAGCCTCAACATCCTTTGCCTGGGTTACTACAACAGTTTCCTCACTGAGTTCCCTGTCTCTATTCTAGTTTCTCTCAACCTCATCACCTACTAAGCAACCAGCATAATTTTTCTAAAATTCACAGCTGACTAGATAACTCTTCTGAATACAGTCCTTTATAAACTCATACAAAAATCTGTACGCAAATGTTCATAGAGGCTTTATTTGTAAGAGTCAAAAACTGAAATCAGCCTGTATGGAACACTAGTCAGCAATAAAAAGGAATGAACACACCAACTTGCACAATTTTCCAGGGAATTATGTTGAGCCAAAAAAAGGCCAATTCCAAAAGGTTACATACTCTATAACTCCATTTATATAACAGTCGTTTTTCGTGTGTGTGAGATAGAGTCTCAAGCTGCTGCCCTGGGTAGAGTGCAGTGGCATCACAGCTCACAGCAACCTCAAACTCTTGGGCTTAAGCGATTCTCTTCCCTCAGCCTCCCAAATAGCTGGGACTACAGGTGCCCACCACAATGCCCGGCTATTTTTTGTTGCAGTTATCATTGTTGTTGTTTAGCTGGCCTGGGTCAGGCTCGAACCCACCAGCTTCAGTGTACATGGCTAGCACCGTAACCACTATGCTAGGGGTGCCAAGCCTATATAACAGTTTTGAGAGGAAAAAATTTTAGAAATGGAGGGCAGAGAAATTAGGAGTAAGGAAAGGGGTAAGTGGGGGGTCGTCATAAAAGAATAGGAAGGATCATTGTGATATTGGAACAGAACTTAATATATACAGGTAAGTATAAGTAAAACTGGGGAAATTTGAACAAAATTGATGGATTTGTATTCATGTCAATATCCTGGTCATGATATTTGGAAACCACAAAGTTATCTCTCCATATTATTTCTTAAAACTGCATGCAAATCTACAATTACCTCAATTTTTTTAAAAATGGTTTTTTGGAGACAGAGTCTCACTCTGTCACCCTGAATAGAGTGATGTGGCATCATCATAGCTCACAGCAACCTCAAACTCCTTAAAGAAGTTCAAGTGATCCTCTTGCCTCAGCTGAGACTACAGGTTCTTGCCACAATGCCTGTGTAATTTTTCTATTTTTTAGTAAAGACGAGATCTCACTCTTGCTCAGGCTGGTCACGAACTTCTGAGCTCAAGCAATCCACCCACCTCAGCCTATCTAAGTGCTACGATTATAGGCATAATCTGCCAGGCCTCAATAAAAATTTTAATTACAAGGCCAGCGCAGTGGCTCATGTCTGTAATCCTAGCACTCTGGGAGGCTAAGGTAGGAGGATCCCTTGTGCTCAGGAATGATACCAACTTGAGCAAGAACAAGATCCCATCTCTACTGAAAATAGAAAAAATTAGCTGGATGTAGTGGTGAGCACCTGTAGTCCTAGCTGTTCAGGGAGGCTGAGACAGGTAGCTACAAGTTAAGCTGATGCTACAGTACTCTAACCTGGGCAATAGACTCTTTGTCCCAAAAAAATAAAATAAAATTTAGAAAATTTTGAAATTTTTTTCAATTAAAAAAATCTTTCACAGGGATTCCCAAACTCCTGTAAAAGTGATTCTTAACTTTTTTCATTGAGAATTCCAAAAAGCTCCATATAGTAATAGTTGTACTTTTAGCATCCACCAAATCAAAAATGATTACAGAAATAATATGGATTCTTGAGATATCCCTCAAGGACTCCATTCAAGGCTTCAAATCCCTACGGCTGGGAAACCTTGGCATATGTAATGAATATAATGTAGCAAACCATACTTGCTTTCTACACCACTGCAATCCAGCCTGGGTGACATAGCAAGACCCTACTTCTTTAAAAAAAAAAAGAAAAGAAAAGAAAGAAGAAAGACAAGATAAGAAAAAAGAAAGAGAGGAAGGCAGGAAAGGAGAGGAAAAGAAAAGAAGAAATGGGAGAGGAGGCAGAAGAAGAAGAAAAGAAAATTACTTAGATAATAACTGCCTAGAAGAAGAGAGGAAGACAAGAAACTGAGGTACACAAAATGAAGCACCAGAGCTTGAGAAAAGGTGGGAAGGTATCTAGAATTAGTCTCCATCTAGGGTCCTCATGATTAACACTTTCTAACCCTTCAAGGCCCAGAAAAAGCCCTATTGCCATTAGGAAACCTTTAACCACTCCAGGTCCTATGCGTCTCCCTCTCTGAGGTCAGCGTGCTCAGCTTAGGCCAGCCCAGGTGCCATTTCCTAAGGATTCTTCTGACCACAATTGAATTCTGTCCCCGTTTGGTCTGTTAGCTCCTCTGTAGTGGGACTGTATCTTTTTACTTTCTCCAGAAGAATAAAATTAAGTACACTACAACTGTCTGACGGAGAAAGGCAGGATGAATATGATGAACATGTCTACACATGTTATCTCTTTTACAACTCTGTGAAGCCGGTATTACATTATCCCCAACATAAGATGAGAAAACTAAAGCCCAGATGTGATGAATGACTTCCCCAAGGTCATATAGACAGTGAAAACAGGGCTGAAACTGAGATACTGTCTGTCTCCAGAGTCTTGATGAGTAAACGCATACTGGTGTCGTACTTGGTTACTAAACACATAGCTAATCTATTGGGGAATTTGGCGACACCAGCTCCCTACTTCACCTCTTCTCTGCTGCCAATCTGGGCCTGAGTAAGCTATTTAACTTCCTTTCTTCTCCTTATTTTGTCCCATATAGGAAATAAAAGGGAGGTCCCTTGTAGGAGGGAGTACGTGGAAGAAATGGGTGAAACAGAGGACCCTGCAAGGGGAATAAAAGGGAGGCAAATATTCATCTCCTTCAACACACAGCCAGAAAGACTCACTAAGCTCTCTTGCTTGAGAGATTAGTTGATCCCTGAGAGAGGAGATCACTTGCCTAAGGCCACACAACTGAATAGAGAATGAAACATAGTCTCCTGACTCCCAGATTTGTGCTTACTTTGGTCTACCCTACAGTATGATATGGAGAAAGAACTAGAATAAGATCTGTCAGGCATGTCACTATGTGCAAAACCCAAAGGTTGTAAACACAGGAAATGGGCTGGGATGAAGTTCAGAGGGAGCAGCAACCTTTGCCAAGTTAGAAGTGTTCAAGGGTTTCCTGTCTACAGCTATTAACAGTCACAGAAATACTCCAGAAAGCAATACAATAGGAAAAAAAAAATCCACTGAATACTAAGAATGAGGAAAAAATACTCAGGCCTAGATGTGACTTTTTAGATTTTTCAAGCTAATCTACTTAGTTCTACAGATAAAGAAACTAAGACTCCAAAAAAAGAGAAGCAATTTGTCCAAACTCACATACAGAATGTAAGGACTCTTAGGAACCATTTAATATGCCTCAAATCCTTCATTTTAATGATAAGCACCCTGAGACACAGAAAGGGAAAGAGCCATGCCCAAGGCCAAACAGTTAGGCAGTGGCAAAACCAGCATAGGAACATAAGTCTTTTATGTCACAGGCCAGTGTGCTTCCTACTGGTTAGACTGAACCAGATAAAATTATTTACCTGGAATAATGTAGATGCTGTTTTGGCCCTGGAAAAAAGTACAGCAGTCAGGAAACAGGATATGCTAATGACTAACATAGAATGACAAGGACCAAACAGAAGCTGACTAAAGAAGCCAAAATAAAAATGCTTTTGGTTGCTTAGGACACTTGGAAAACTAAGAAGCTGAAAAATATTCTGGCTATTTTAAGAACTTAGAATCCAAGGAAGAATAAGAAGGACAGGCAGAGAGAAAAGGCCAGAAATGCTAATCCCAAGGTATACTTCTTTTTTCTATCCTAGGCCAAATATCCAGAAAATATAACCTCAGAAGCATCTCTGGGTTCAATAGGCTGCCATGGGAATACTACATGGGAATAACTAGTAGGTTACGAGCCCCCCATGTCACAGAGCTGGTAGGTATAGAGGGGAAGGACATTTAAAACTGCTTGGCATTTTACATATATTTAATTCTCACACCAGCCCCACAAAAGATTATGATTCCTATTTAGCGGATATGAAAACTAGGGTTTAAAGAAGGTAAGTCTCTTGTTCATGGTCACAAAATTAAAAGTGTACACAGCAGATCCAATATTTACATGAATATTCTTGTTCAAGGAATTCTTATCAGGTATCTATTGTTCTAACCTTATGCTGTGACTAAAGATACAATGATAAAATAGACATGGTCCCTGGCCTAATGGAGTTCCAATAGGGGAAAAGGCAGTTAAGCAATAACAATTATTATGATAATACATAATAATTTTTTAATGCTCACTATATGCCAGGCACTAAACTAAGCTCTTGACATGTATGTGTACTACCTGATTTAATTCTCACAATAACCCAGTGAGGGAGTTATTGTTACTCTCCTCATTTTATAGATAGGAAATTAAGGCATAGACAGATAAATAACTCGCTCAAGAGCACACAGACAGTAAGTTGTAAAAATAAGAATTTTTATAGGCAACTTCACTCCAGAGCCTATACTCTTAATAGCTACCTCCAAATAGCCAATATTAAGACAATCTGGCAACCACTCTGATAGAGGAAAGTCAGAGGCTATCGGGGGCCTTGCTAGGACAACTGGCCTTACTAGGTCACCCAAATTATATAATGATGGCTGGGCACGGTAGCTCATGGTTGTGTTTCTAGCACTCTGGGAGACCAAGGAGGGAGGACTGCTTGACCTCAGAGTCAGCCTGAACAAGAGTGAGACCCCATCTCAACTAAAAATAGAAAAACTTAGCCAGGTGTGGTGGTACACTCCTGTAGTCCCAGCAGCTTGGGAAGCTGAGACAGGAGAATCCCTTGTACTCAAGAGTTTGAGGTTCCTATGAGCTAGGCTGAGGCCATGGCATTCTAGCCTGGGCAACAGAGTGAGAGTCTGTATCAAAAAAAAAAAAAAAAAAAAAAAGGAATGACTATGTAGAAGCTGGAAAGAATAGAAAGGTCAGAGGAAACTGAGCATTCATGACTGTGATACATCAGATGATTCCTCCAGAGACAAGAAGACCCTTGTGAGAAAAGTTAAGATGGTAACCAGAGTCACTACATTTCTCCTGCTCTGATCAGGGTACCATCACCTCTGTTGTGCAGTTTTCTCATCCAGTGTCTCAGTGATCCTCTCTACACTCTAGGGAGTCAGGCAAGGCAGAAATTCCTGATTCTACTTGGCAAATGAAGAAAATGAGACCCACTGCATAGCAATGGTTTGTCCTGTGTGGCTCAGTAAATTGGTAACAGATGAAAGTCTCTTACTTCTGCTTTTTCTGTAAGACTAACTTGACTCCAGGTCACAAAAAGGAAAATCCAAAACATAATATTGAGGAACAGTTAAAGAGTCTAGATTTCTCTGACCATTCTCTTTTCATCTTATTATCACTCCCATCCCCACTCCCACCATATGTGGGCACACACATGGAGATGTGCCTGCTGAACAATACATACTCCCTCCCTCAGTGCCACTAAAGGTCAGTGATTCAATCAGTAAGTTAATTAGGCACAAGACTTGGCTGCCATTAGAAGCAATGTCCTGAGGGAAACATTCCCCTCTATCAGCTCACAGGGCATTCAGCTCTTTAAATGGCAATTAAGGAAGAGAGAGGAATGCTGAAAGAGGAAAGGCCAGAGGAAACACCCTGTGAGGGGGGAACATTTCATATTTTCTTAAGTCTGCACAGAAGATAAAGAATAGGGCAACAGATTGAGAACCACTCATCAAATCAATCCAGTTGGGGTCTTAAGCTTTTAACAAGAGAAAAGTACTGAAAATCCATCATTAATCTATTCATTAATTAATTGTGCAGTCCTCATCATTGATGCCTATTCTATATACAATCTATGTTAAGTATTAGAGCCACATGTCTTTTTAAAAAAAAAATCTGATTCCAAAAACCTTACTTTCTAGTTTGTGCTTCATTGTAGATAAAGCTAATTTTAGAATAATTCATGTGCTAACTTGTGTGTATAAGTGATAATTTGTTTTCTTCAACTCTTAGAGATTAGACTGTGTGAGATATGAAGCAGAAAATGAAAGTTGGGTTTGTTCCTTGGTATATTTTTCCACTTATTCTACAAGATTTTTTTTTTTTTTTTTTTAAGATAGAGCCTTAAAAGGCTCAAGCTGTCACCCTGGATAGAGTGCCGTGGCATCACAGCTCACAGCAACCTCCAATTCCTGGGCTCAAGCAAGTCTC
>CAUYRH010172107.1:0-11713 GCA_963574655.1 Perodicticus potto | reverse complement strand
ACAGCAACCTCCAATTCCTGGGCTCAAGCGAGTCTCTTGCCTCCGCCTCCCAAGTAGCTGGGACTACAGGCGCCCACCACAACGCCCAGCCATTTTTTGGTTGCAGCCGTCATTGTTGTTTGGCGGGCCCGGGCTGGATTCAAACCCGCCAGGTCAGGTGTACGTGGCTGGTGCCTTAGCCCGTTGAGCCTTAGGCACCAAGCCGATTACTCCCATTTTATAATTAAGGAAACTAAAGTCTTAGAGAAGGTGAAAAAAACCTTGCTATTGTTACTCTGCTATTAAATAACAAAGATGGAAAGACCCAGCATGCAACCATTACTATACTGTACTAATGGACAAATAATTATAACTCAGTATATTGAGCACTGTTATAGAAATAAAAATTATACAGTGTAAAAAAGCAACTCAAAAGAGTGCTCAGCTTTCGGGAGGAGAAGTAAGGTAGAGTTAGTCAGGAAAGGTTTCACTTAGGAAACCTTGATCCCTGAAAGATAAGAAGTGCCCCAGAGGCAGATAACCTGGAAATGAGCGTGCCTGGCTGGGGTTACAGTATAGAGGCAAAGGCACAGAGAGGCAAGGAGGAAAAAGAAACATACAAAGAAATACAAGTAGCTTGCAAGGTCTAGTGTGTAGGCTTCTACTCCTAAAAGGTTGTCCATATTCACTTAAGGGTTGTCAGGTATCATGAAATATATAGTCTTGGTTATCCTGGATTATTCCTCCTTAAACAGTTACCAAGGTAAGTATACAAAAGGAAGGAAGTCTCTTAAAAACTATAAAAGACTGTTTAGTTCAAAGCAGAGCTTGACATCACCACTAAAACACAGACTGCAAACTTCAGAAAATAATTGGTAAATGTCAATTTTTAAAGAATTTAGTTAAAGAAAGGACACAACATAGATCTCACTCAGGTATCAAACACATCACAACCTTGCTATGAACAGGACATTAATATAAGACGTATGCTAAAGGGTTCCAACCCTCAAGTAGTAACATATAACCTAGTAAAAGTGTTTTCTGGGCATTCCAAAGATACTTGTATAGGTTATCCCAAATTTGGCCCTAGCCTTAATCTACAAATCCAAGTAAAACAAATATATAAACAAACAAACAACAGAAGCCACCTAGGAAATCTTTCTCAGTTCAACTTTTTTTTTTTTAATTACAAGATTACGTTGAAGAGTGACTAAAGAATGATTAAATGGCACTAGGATCTTTACATTTCAAATGGTTAATAAAACAACTTTAAAATAAATATACACACAATCAGGCATGAATTTAAGAAAACAGAAGTTGTTTCTTTTGAAAGCATACCAGAATATTACCCCAAGCCTTGGGCAAAGGAGTATGAGATTTCTGTTTTCTTTTTTTCTGTCTGTCTTTTTTTTTTTGTTTGTTTTGAGATAGAGTCTCACTTTGTCACACTTGGTAGAGTGCTGTGGTGTCATAGCTCACAGCAACCTCAAACTCTTGGGCTCAAGAGATCCTCTTCCCTCAGTTTTCCATTTTTAGTAGAGACAAGGTCTCATTCCTGCTCAAGTTAGTCTCCAACTTGTGAGCTGAAGCAATCTACCTGCCTCAGCCTCCCAGAGTGCTAGGATTACAGGTGTAAGCCACCACACCTGGCAAGATTTCTATTTTCTTTCATTGCCTTAAAACCATTTTACCCTTATTGATTTTTTAATTAATTGCAAATTAGTTGGGCAACGTGTAAACATTTTAATATTACAGTAATACATAACACAGCAGATGAGAGGGCTCGGTGAAGCTTTCCTTTTTTAAAATTGTTATTGATTGATTGCTGGGGAATCACTGAGGGTACAAAGAGCCAGGTTACACTGCTTGCGTTTGCTGGATAAGTCCCTCTAATATAGTGTCCTGCTCCCAAGAGGTGTGTCACACACCATGGACCCCCAAACCCCCCTCTCACCTTCCTTGTCTCCACTCCCCCATTCCCCCTCCCTTCACCATGTATTAGCATCAACGTGAAACCTTCCCAAATGATCACCATGAGCTGTGTAAACACATGATGATCTCCTAGGCTACTGCCATTACAATTTGTCACATATATACATTCATAAGAGTATAATAATATATTCTCTTATCCTGTAAAATGATCCAAAGTAATCCTATAAATAGAAAAAAAGCCTGAGAAAAGGAGGAATCTTTTCATTTTAAAAAGTACATTATTTTTGGCTTGGTGCCCATAGCACAGTGGTTATAGCACCAGTCACGTACACCCAGGCTGGCGGTTTGAACCCAGCCTGGGCCAGCTAAACAATAATGACAACTACAATAAAAAAAATAGCCGGGCATTGTGGCAGGTGCCTGTAGTTCCAGCTACTTGGGAGGCTGAGGCAAGAGAATCCTTGAGCCCAAGAGTTTGAGGTTGCTGTGAGCTGTGATGCCACCGCACTCTACTGAGGGCAGTATAGTGAGATTCTGTCTCAAAAAAAAAAAAAAAAGTAGATTATTTTGTGATTAGAAGTTTTTAGGAATAATACAAATGAAAATGTCAAAATGCTAAACTTATCAAAAATTAGGAAATTATATACAAGAATGAGGAGCTGTTAGACTGCTCTCTATATATGCTATCTTGGTAAACTTTCAGATTTTTGTCCTTAAAAAGTACACATATTCCAAGTTATATAGCTATCTTGCAATCAATAACGTTTAGAATGAATCTTCACTGTAACTAGCTTGGTAGTTTGAGTGTAAGCTCCACTCTATGGACTGCCTTGGTTCTCATAAGGTTCTACATTGCTTGCATTTGCTCAATAAAATCCCTCTAATATAGTGTCCTGCCCCCGAGAGGTGTGTCATACACCGTGGACCTCCCCCACCACCCTCCCTCCTTCCCTCTCTCGGCTCCCCCATTCCCCCTCCCTCCACCATGTACTAGCATCAACATGAAACCTTGCATGACTGGGCAAATCACAATGCCTCAAGTTACTTCTCTTTAAAATGGGGAAAACAGTACCTTCTTTAGAGATGGGTTTTGTTTGTGTTTACTTTATTGCCCAGACTAGGGTTTGAGTGCAGTACTCACTGCAACTTCAAACATCCAGGCTCCCAAGTAGCTAAGACTACAGGCACACACTACCTTGTCCAGCTAAATTTTCTGTCTTATATAGATGGGATCTCGCCATGCTGCCCAGCCTGGTCTTAAAGTCCTGGCCTCAAGTTATCCTCCTGCTCTGGCTTCCCAAAGTACTAGGATTACAGGCATGAGCCACCGTACCTGGCTAAGAGTTCTTATGAGAATTAATAAGATATAAAGTACTGGCTTGGCGCCTGTGGCTCAATGGGCTAATGTGCCAGCCATGTACACCTAAGCTGGTGGGTTCAAATCCAGCCTGGGCCCGCCAAACAACAATGACGGCTGCAACCAAAAAATGGCCGGGCGTTGTGGCAGGCGCCTGTAGTCCCAGCTACTTGGGAGGCAGAGGCAGGAGACTTGCTTGAACCCAGGAATTGGAGGTTGCTGTGAGCTGTAATGCCACCGCACTCTCTCCAGGGTGACAGCTTGAGGCTCTGTCTCAAAAAAAAAAGATATAAAGTACTTAGAATAGTGCCTCGCACACTGTAAGTGTTTAATACATGTTAGCTATTATTATTACTATTCACCCTCTTAAAAGAGCAGCATTTGGCCCAGCACCCGTAGCACAGTGGTTACGGCGCTGGCCACATACACCAAGGCTGGTGGGTTCAAACCCAGCGCTGGCCTGCTAAAACAACAATAACAACTGCAACAACAACAAAAAAATTAGCCAGGCATTGTGGCGGGAGCCTGTAGTCTCAGGTACTTGGGAGGCTGAGGCAAGAGAATCACTTTTTTGCTCAGGCTGGTCTCAAACTTGTGAGCTCAAGCAATCCACCCGCCTTGGCCTCCCAGACTTCAAGGCTTCAGGCATTAGTCACTGAGCCTAGCCAAAAAAAAAAAAAAATTATTATTATTATTTAATTAATGATTTTTAAAAATTTTAGCGGCACACTGTTTAAAAATCACTGCTCTAGAGCTAATATTTTACCCAAGTAAATGAGATCCCATATAGCAAAAGAGAAAAAAAAAAAGAACTAGAAAGAAGTACCCTAAAATCTATAAAAGAAGTTTTTCCTTGAGATTACCACTAAAACACAGGCTTCAAACTTAAGAAGATAATGGGTGTCTATTTTTAAAGAATTTACAGAAAGGACACAACACAATACATGTTGATACACAACATGTATCAAACACATCAAAACCATGTTATATCCCAGCTACTCAGGAGGCTGAGGCAAGAGAATCGGCTAAGCCCAAGAGCTGGAGGTTGCTGTGAGCTGTGTGAGGCCACGGCACTCTACCAAGAGCGACAAAGTGAGACTTTTGTCTCTACAAAAAAAAAAAAAAAAACCATGTTGTGAGCAGGACATTAATGTAAGATTCTTCAATAAATACATTCTTTTTAGTCTTTTTAACTTTAGTAAACACAACCTTAACTTCTTTGGTGATATTTTATCTTGTTTTCAATTTGAGGATCTTTCTACTCAGTGATCCTTCACCCCAAGATGTGTAAACAAAACAGAACTTGTAGTTTTCCCACAAGGTTCCCATCCCCACTTTAATTTTACACACAAATGAACCAATGTAAGTTTGTCTAGATTTGTAACAGCAAGGAAAGGAAAATTCCAAATTGACCACAGCTCTGCTAAGGTGTAATATTATTAATTTACCATGTAATCTTAACAAATGATCTTCTTCCTCTATTTTTCATTCCATGAAAACAAGATTTCACTTCAAATAATTGTCAAATTCTCCAGAATCAAATCTGCATGCCCTTAAATGTAAACCCCAAACTGATAGGTACAGCTGACAAAATAACTTATGCAACATCAACAAAAGAATGTTTTAAGTAAAAAACAATAGCATCATCATGAGATATAAGTAAGGAAAAATACTGGGCTATTGATAGCAAAAAATAAATAAATAAAATAAAAGCCTAGCCAGGCGTGCAGGTGTGGTAGCTTGCACTTGTAGTCCTGGCTACTCAGTAGGCTGAGGAGGATCACTAGAGCCCAGGAATTTAAGTCCAACCTCGGCAACAGAACAAGACCCTGCCTCTAAAAAAATAAAATGGGCCAGGTATGGTGGCTCACACTTGTAATCCTAGCACTCCAGAGGCTGAGTTGGGTGGATTGCTTGAGCTCAGGAGTTGCAGACCAGCCTAAAAAAGAGCAAGATCCTGTGTCTACTAAAAATAGAAAAAAAAAAAAAATTGCTGGGTGTCATGGTGGGCACCTGTAGTCCCAGCTACTTGGGAGGCTGAGGCACGAGGATGGCTTGAGCATAGGAGTTTGAAGTTGCTGTGAGCTATGACGACGCCATAGCACTCAAACCCAGGGCGACAGAGTGAGACTCTATCTCAAAAAATAAAATTAAATAAAATAATTTTTTTCAAAACCTAGTCAGTCACTATTACAGTGTGGAAACTAATAAATCTGTCAAATAATTAGCTTTACCTCTTTAGGAATAAACTGCTTTATTCTATTAATACGCTAGTTCACTTTTTTTTTTTTTTTTTGGAGATAGAGCCTCAAGCTATCGGCCTAGGTAAAGTGCTGTGGTATCACAGCTCACAGCCACCTCAAACTTCTGGGTTCAAGCGATTCTCCTGCCTCTGCCTCCCAGGTAGCTGGGACTATAGGCACCCACCACAACGCCCGGCTATTTTTTGTTGTAGCCATCATTGCTGTTTGGTGGGTCCAGGCTAGATTCGAAAACGCCACCTATGGTGTATGTGGCTGGAGCCTTAGCCGCTTGAGCCACAGGCGCCGAGCCAACTAGTTCACTTCTTAAGGAATTTTATTAAATGTAGGTTATTCAAATTTGGAATTTAAGCAAATCATTTATTTAACTGAAAAAGAGAAAAAAATATTTGTAGGAAGAACTGAAGACATTCTATTTTGTAGAAAAAAGATTAATTTTGTACTATATCTCTCCTTAAAAAACAGAGATAAGTTCTAACAGTATGAAAAACTGAAGGTGCAAATTTTCTAAGTTACTAAACAAAAATGTATTCTTGAGAAAAACACATTCATTAAAGTAGACTAAAAACATAAAAAATATAGCTACTGACATATGAGCTATTGGTGGCGCCTGTGGCTCAGTGAGTAGGGCACCGGCCCCATATACTGAGGGTGGCCAGTTTGAACCCGGCCCCCAGCAAATTGCAACAAAAAATAGCGGGGCGTTGTGGTGGGCGCCTGTAGTCCCAGCTACTCAGGAGGCTGAGACAAGAGAATCACCTAAGCCCAAGAGCTGGAGGTTGCTGTGAACTGTGATGTCACAGCACTCTACCAAGGGTGACAAAGTAAGACTCTGTCTCTAAAAAAAAAAAACAGAAACGAAATATGAGCTGTTGTAATAACTGCACAAACTGTTTAAGGTACTTCTCTCGACGGCCAAAGATTTCAAACTGGAAAGTACACTGCATGAGGAAAGGAGTTTGTGCATTATTCACTGCCATATCACCAGCACCTACAAGAGTGACTAACACATAGGAATCCTCATTAAATGTTTGTTGAATTGAATATTGGGTGAATTACCATAAAACACAGTATTTCAAGATAATAAATTTAACCTGATGTCATACTTCTAAGGCATGGAGAAAAGCAGTTATAATGCATCTGGATAGAATCAAACACACATGTAAATCATACATATATACACAAATAATAATAAAATTGGCAGAAGCAGTAATACAGCAACGAGGGTTTGGGCCAAATGTAATAATATCTTCCCAAAAAGCCTGGGAAAGAAAACCTAAAATTTCATTAAAAACATTTTTGTAGGCTCGGCGCTTGTGGCTCAACGGTTAAGGCGCCAGCCACGTACACCTGAGCTGGCGGGTTCGAATCCAGACCAGGCCCGCCAAACAACAATGACGGCTGCAACCAAAAAATGGCCGGGCGTCGTGGTGGGCGCCTGTAGTCCCAGCTACTTGGGAGGCGGAGGCAGGAGACTCGCTTGAGCCCAGGAATTGGAGGTTGCTGTGATGCCATAGCACTCTATCCAGTGTGACAGCTTGAGGATCTGTCTCAAAAAAAAAAAAAAAAAGTTTGTAGGGCGGCGCCTATGGCTCAAAGGAGAAAGGCGCTGGCCCCATATGCCGGAGGTGGCGGGTTCAAACCCAGCCATGGCCAAAAACGGCAAAAAAAAAAAAAAATTTTTGTAATTAAAAACACTTAAAAACTCGGTAAGGCAAGGTGCCTCATGCCTGTAATCCTAACACTCTGGGAGTCAGAGATGGATAGATCGCCTGAGCTCAAGTGTTCAAGAGCAGCCTGAGAAATGGCAAGACTTTGTCTCTATTTAATTTAAAAAAAAAAAAAAAAAAGCCAAGCATTGTAGCAGCACACACCTGTAGTCCCAGCTACTCTGGAGAACTGAAGCAAGAGGATCTCTTGAGCCCAAGAGTTTGAGGTTGCTCTGAGTCATAATGACACCACAGCACTCAAACCCAGGGCCAAAGAGAGAGACTGTCTCAAAAAAAAAAAAAAAAAAAAAAAATTAAAAATTCAGCTTCTCGCAGGGGTAATTGGGACCGGGAGATGAGATCATGCTCTCTGTCCTGACTCCTCGTCCCCTCTCAGAAGACACCTGATGGGAGGCTGTACCAGGTTATTCCACATTGCTGGACACGGCAGAATCTGCAGGGAGCACAGTTTGAGCTGGGCTGGGACACATGTGCTTACCTCCCAGGAGGCGAGCAGGGCCTCCAAAGGTGCTGCTGTGCACCGCCTGCACCTTGCCCACAACCAGCTGATGCACAAGTACTGCCATTTGTCCTAGATCCTTAAAATGGTAATCAAGGTCCTGGTCCCTTGAGAAGGTGAAAACCTCAGCGGCAGTGATGTCTCAACTGACTGGGAACTATGCTTACACAGGAAGGATCAGACAGCTTTCCTATATGACCATGTCTGGAACACAGACAAGGAGAGTCCCCAATCACAACAATGACCAGAATCCCCGCTTTCCCAGCAAATTCGTCAGACTTCACTGTTGACGATTCAAACCCGGCTTTGATCCTCCCACCTTCTAGATAAAATTATTAAATACTCAATTACTGAATTGCCTCTGCTCTTGGTGGCACTCAATGGACCTTCACTTTTGTACACATTCCTAAACTTTCCTTATACTTTCTTACACACCCAGCAGAAGCCCTAATCCTGTAATGAGACTTTCCCAATTTTCTAATACTGAGCTGCTCTGCATACTTTTTCCTGTTCATTCTCTTTCACTATATCAAGCTAAATAAATTTACCTTTTTTTTTTTTTTTTGTAGATACAGAGTCTCACTTTGTTACCCTCAGTAGAATGCCGTGGCGTCACACAGCTCACAGCAACCTCCAACTCCTGGGCTTAGGCAATTCTCTTGTAGCTGGGACTACAGGCACCCGCCACAACGCTCGGCTATTTTTCTGTTTTGCAGTTCCTCCAAGGCCGGGTTTGAACCCGCCACCTTCGGTATATGGGGCTGATGCCCTACTCAATGAGCCACAGGCGCCGTCCTAAATAAATTTACCTTTTTAGTCAAAAAAAAAAAAAAGAAAAAATTCAACTTCTCAATCACTTCCTTGTTCATGGAATTAACAAATATTTGAACAAGGCGTTATGTTAGGTAGAGAATGAAATAAGTAAATAAATATACAAACACACATATATTTGTAGTTTTTATACTCCAGATATTTATTATCTAGTAAAATGGACAAGATTTTATCAAACATTATTTTTTATATTTCATTGTCTTAAAGATCTTTTCCTTATTTTTTTTGAGACAGAGTCTCAAGCTGTAGCCCTGGATAGAATGCCGTGGCATCATAGCTCATAGCAACCTCTAACTCCTGGGCTCAAACAAGCCTCTTGCCTCACTTTTTCTATTTTCAGTAGGGACGGGATCTCACTTTTGCTCAGGCTGGTCTCAAACTTGTGAGCTCAAGCAATCTACCCACCTTGGCCTCCCAGACTTCTGGGATTATAAGTGTGAACCACCGCACCCTATTAAGATCTTTTCTTAATTCTACGCCTCTGGCAAATATAGATTTTATCTCTGTACCTCTTCTGCAGTACAATGGATAAGCTGTGGTACACTCATGATATATAATAAACAATGAAGATGAATAAACTATAAATATATACAGCAATTTTTTTTTTTTTTTTTTTGAGATAGAGTCTTACTTTGTTACCCTTGGTAAGGTGCATGGTGTCACAGCTCACAGTAACTTCAAACTCCTGGGCTTAAGTGATTCTCTTGCCTCAGCCTCCTGAGTAGCTGGGACTACAGGTGCCCGCCACAACGCCCAGCTATTTTTTAGAGACAAGGTCTGGCTCTGGCTCAGGCTGGTCTCAAACCTGTGAGCTCAGGCAATCCATCCCCCTTGGCCTCCCAAGTGCTGGGCTTACAGGCATGAGCCACCACGCCTCGCAGCAGTATGGTTTAAACTCATAAAAGTATGTTGAGCAAAGGAAGCCAAACACAAAAGAGCATATACTATATATGTTCCATTTTATATTAAGTTCAAAACCAAGCAAAATTAATCTATGGTATTGGAGGTAGAATAAGAGTTATCCTTAGAGGTGAAGTAAAGTGCCTGAAAACTAGGATTCAGTGTTTCGGGTTTGAGTTTCACTCTACTGTAGCTGGTGACCTGGGCACTGGCTACAAAAGTATACTTAGTGAAAATTTATTTGGCTGTACATTTATGATTTGCATACTTTTCTTTATACATAATTTTTTTATGCACAATTATTTTAAGGCTAGGCAATTAAAACAGTAGAAGTGGAGAAGGAACAAAGGATGTATGCATAATTTTAAAATGTTTAAAATATGCATTTAAACTGAGCCTCAAAAATAAGTCTGGGTGGTGCCTGTGGCTCAGCGAGTAGACACCGGCCCCATATACCAAAGGTGATGGGTTCAAACCCGGCCTCGGCCAACCTGCAAAACAGAAAAATAGCCAGGCGTTGTGGCGGGCGCCTGTAGTCCAGCTACTCGGGAGGCTGAGGCAAGAGAATCGCCTAAGCCCAGGATCTGGAGTTTGCTGTGAGCTGTGTGACGCCACGGCACTCTCCAAGGGTGACAAAGTGAGACTCTGTCTCTACAAAAAAAAAAAAAAAGTCATATTCTTATTTACTTTGTAATTGGTTAACATATAACCTTAATAAAATCAAATTTTGATTTAAAAACACCTATAGTTTAAAGCCTCTAAGAAGTCCTTTTACATTTTGAGAGAATTAAAAACATAGCAAGTTCCAGCCTGGCGCCCGTAGCACAGTGGTTATGGCACCGGCCACATGCACCAAGGGTGGCGGGTTCGAACTCGGACCAGGCAAGCTAAACAACAATGACAACTCCAACAAAAAATAGCTGGGCATTGTGGCGGGCGCCTGTAGTCGTGCTACTTGGGAGGCTAAGGCAAGAGCATCCCTTAAGCCCAAGAGTTTGAGGTTGCTGTGAGCTGTGAAGTCACAGCACACTACCAAGGGCAACATAGACTCTGTCTCAAAAAACAAAACAAAACATAGCAAGTTCTTTATTAATAAATGCTTGCACATGATATTTTCCTATATTTAAATTGAGGATTAATTACCTACATCTTTCCCAATATTATCTTTTACTAGAGATGAGTAATGATTGCTAAACCAAAAATTAAAAGGTGGGAGCGAAGAATTGCTATATTCCCATCACTTCCTATACAAGCACAGTTGGTGGGCAGTGCCTGTGGCTCAGTGGGTTGGGCACCAGCCCCAGATACCGAGGGTGGCGGGTTCAAACCGGCCTGGCCAAACTGCAACAAAAAAATAGCCAGGTATTGTGGCAGGCGCCTGTAGTCCCAGCTACTCGGGAGGCTGAGAGAATAACGTAAGCCCAGGAGTTGGAGGTTGCTGTGAGCTGTGACACCATAGCATTCCACCCAGAGCGAGAGAATAAGACTCTGACTCTTA
This sequence comes from Perodicticus potto, assembly GCA_963574655.1. Classification (NCBI taxonomy): domain Eukaryota; kingdom Metazoa; phylum Chordata; class Mammalia; order Primates; family Lorisidae; genus Perodicticus; species Perodicticus potto. The sequence continues at coordinate 726 of CAUYRH010172107.1, read as the reverse complement.
AAAAAAAAAAAAAAAAGCACAGTTGGATATAGGGCCTGAATAGAAAGAATTTCATGGATAGCCAGCGTGTTACTTTTAACAATACACTGATTACATTTAAGTATTTTCAGGAACAATTATTAGAAACTTCAGTTTTATTTGGGGAAAAGACATCTTACCATTTCCTCTTTCAAATCCACCTAGTTACCAGAATCTTATAATTTTTTTGTTTGGGATCACCAGTGGGGCACATGTGTGAAATATGAAAGTATGCTGGAAATGGCTATAGGGAAGAGGAAATGGGAAAGAAAATATTGTCCAAATAGAAGAACAAGCCATTATATCATACTCAACAAACAAGATGCCAGAACACATCCCCATGGATCCGTGGACAAAAGAGGAAAGAAGATAAAACTGGAGATGTTTCATAAAGAGCAACGGATTTCTTTAAATGGATAAAATTAATACCTTACTAAGCAGTATTAAATAATATTTTTTTTTTGCAGTTTTTGGCCGGGGCTGGGTTTGAACCTGCCACCTCTAGCATACGGGGCTGGGGCTGGCGCCCTACTCCTTTGAGCCATAGGCACCGCCCTATTTTTATTTTTTTTTCTAGAGACTGAGTCTCACTTTATCGCCCTCGGTAGTGTGCTGTGGCGTCACACAGCTCACAGCAACCTCCAACTCCTGGGCTTAGGCGATTCTCTTGCCTCAGCCTCCCAAGTAGCTGGGACTACAGGCGCCCAC
>CAUYRH010172105.1:0-15078 GCA_963574655.1 Perodicticus potto | reverse complement strand
CTCTCTCCCCACTTGAAATCTCTCCCTCTATCAGGAGCTTTGGTGTTTTCTGTATTCTTTTCTGTAAATCAATTCTGTCTTACCACGGAGGGGTGGGGGGGGGGAAATAATGTAATGAAGAATAATAAAATACATATATTTTTTTAAAAAAAGATTATGAATTAAATTATTTTTGAAAGAAGTTCGAAGAACAATAAGTATATTCCTTTTTTTTTTAACTCTTTATTTTGATCAACATAATTTAAGTGTGCCGTGGAAGTTTAACTATAGAATCGAGTGTGCCGTGAGATAAAATAGGTGGAAAACCACTCATCTAGATGCTTCTCCTTTTCCAACCTAGTGGAATGGGGATGACTCCCAGGTGACCTGGGAGAGCCACATATTTAAGACCGGAGAACTCCAGATGGAGGGAGCCTGCCTCCCTAAGTCACTGCACAGGGAAGAGACCCACTAGCCGCACCCCTGCACATTAGGTTCTTACAAGAGCAAGGAAAAAATGTACAGCATTAAGCATTAAGGCTTAGAGATTATTTATTGCAGCTGCTGGCTCTGCCTCCATTAATACAGTCACTACCTGGAACTAACTGCTTTGAGCTCTAGCTCTGAGCAAACGTGCTGGATGACACGGAGAAAGTCACTTCACTTCTCTGAGTCTCCCCATCGAATACACCCACGTTGCAGGACTTTTCAGTAATGAATAGAGATAATAAATGTGAACAAGCATGGAAACAAACAACTTCAGGATAGGATTTTAGAAACTTGTTCTGCGTTGGCACTTGTCAAGTACATCAAAATACGATTTTAGTGGCTTAGAGAGCTTTGGAGTATCTGTGTTGCTGAAAGTCTCCCATTGAATAAAGGAGGCAATATAGGTTATAAGTATATAATTTTGCATGGAGAACTTTATAAAGTTATTTTCAGTTCAATCTTTTTTTTAATAACTGGCACCTGAACATCTTTTTAATTCTTATTTCTTGCATTAGCATTAGGAGAAAACAGCTTTCTCACCATGGATATTATAAAGCTTCATTAAGAGCATGACAAAATCCAGTCTGAATTCAGGGGAGATTTATAACTTTGTGCTTAGGAATTGGCAAAGCTCAGCCTCAAATGCCTCTCGGGCAGGTGCTCAGACAGGCCTGGCTGTGGGAAATGGCCCAGCCCCAACTGGTGCTTTCCTTTCCCCTCAGCAGAAGGCTCTGAGTAAAGATGCGTGCACCCTGCTCCATCGGCAGTCTTTAAACCGTGTTCCTCAGAGCTCCCCAGGAGCCATTTAAGTTTGCGTCTGGGGAGCAGAATCTCCACCTCCTCTTTACCCACAGCAGTGCTGACTTGATCTATTTTACACACGGAATTCCTGGATAAGATTTCCTTTGGGCTGAGTGCCTGTGGCTCAGCAGGCTAAGGCGCTGGCCACGTACACCTGAGCTGGCGGGTTCGAATCCAGCCCAGGCCCGCCAAACAACAATGATGGCTATAACCAAAAAATGGCCGGGCGTTGTGGCGGACGCCTGTAGTCCCAGCTACTTGGGAGGTGGAAGCAAAAGACTCACTTGAGCCCAGGAATTGGAGGTTGCTGTGAGCTGTGATGCCACGGCACTCTATCCAGAGTGACAGCTTGAGGCTCTGTCTCAAAAAAGAAAACAGATTTCCTTTGAACAAAAAGTTTCCTCATTCTAAAACGAAGCGTTGAAAACCCATTGAACCAGAAAACTGAACTTTGGGGTCATCATAGGACGGCGAACAAAGGGGACAAGTCCCATACTAGCTTTATGACTTTTTGGCCTCAGTTTCCTTGTCTGTAAAAATGGAAAATTTAGCAACAAAGTGCTTAGAGGTGGAAGAAGGGAGGTGACTCACTGTGAGAGGAGGAGTAAAAGCCCAGAGAAAGAGATTTCAACTTGGTTTAAAAACACTCCTGGAGCTACAGCGGTGTGCCAGGTCTTGTGCGAACCACACAGATGCCGTGCTTAGAATGCCAGATGTGACCAAGAGGAATGTCAACACCAAAGAGCTGCCGGGGAGAGAGGGGAGAGACCGGGAGAACAGAGGTGTTGTGTTTGGTTTGTCTGGATTGTTTTCAGGGTCTTCTTTACCAAATCCTAACTCTCTCTTCCACCCTTTCAGCCAATTCTACTGAATCATGGTGGAGGCTGGAAAAAAAATCAAGTCCTTCCTTTAATCATTTATACACTCCATCATGTGTCATTTATGCAATGCACACTTACCGAATACCTCCCCGTCCAATATCCCACACCTGGCTCTGAGGATCCAGAGATGAGTTAGTGAAGTTCACGGGATACTAGACCTTACGATGCTCATGGTCTACCCCAGACCCTTGCAAGGCAATGCGCTAAGAGCCTGGACGGAGGGTCAGGGGGTGAGGGTGAGGGAATCATGGGTGGGCCTTCCTTATTCCTCCAGAGACTCCATATTCCTGCCCCCACCTCTCTGTCCCTCACTTGTGCCTTTGGGGTGCACCCCCTTTGTGCTAAATCAACAAGATTAGGCACTGACATCCGCAGTGAGAAAATAATGAGGCCACCAGAAGGTCACTGCAAATAGAAGGCAGTTATGTTGCTTCATGATTTGCAGTACTGAATGGTACATTTATTTCCATTAACTGCAGTGAGATGGTGTCCATGTGGTTGGTAAGAGTGGGATTTTCACGACATCACTTTAGTCTATCTGGCTGGAGAACATACTAGGTTTTCTGAGTATTGAACATTCCTAAAACACTGAGGAATAAAGGACAATATGTACTTTATCTTACTCACTGTCCTCCACCTGATTTTTTTCAGTTGTAGACAAAGCCATCCTTATTTTTCAACCTTTCCATTAAGAAATACATCCCGAGCCCAAGTGCATTCCAGACACTCCATGTTTCACAGGCATATAAATGAAAAAAGAAATGGTCCTGATCCCAAACACCTGACAATCTCAAGGGACAAAGAACAAGGATGATTAAATTCAACATGACTGGTGCTTCATTAGCAGCAAGGGCAGTGTGAGGAATTGCAGGGGAGGGCAGACCCCTGGATGGGAGGTCCATACAGGCTTTCTGCAGGAGGAACCCAATCTGGAGACTCACAGCTAATCAATATGTGGGGCTTGCAAAGGTGTCCAAGCAGAGGGACTTTGAATTGCCCAAAGTGGACATGCTGATGGAACCAGGGACTCAGCATGACACATGGGCTTGGGAGGCAGAGACTTTATTCTCACTCTTGGTCTGTCCTGCCTACTGTGAGGCAGGATTTGAAGGTGAATGAGAATATGAGGTAGGCTGTATGCTAGGATTTGAAGGTGAATGAGAATATGAGGTAGACTGTATGCTAGGCCTCATAAATGGTGTGAGGGACACATATGGACATGTGAGCCTGTGAATTGGAGAGCAGAACCTGGGCACGTCTTCGTGGAACTCAAGGCTTACTTTATCCACTATGCTAGTGTCTGTTTTGCATTTGTTCCCCCCAGATCCACTCCTGACTCCTGGTCTCCAGCTCTGTGCCCTTGGAGCTTGGCGAGTTCGACTCCACCAAAGGCTTCTTCCCTGACTTCCAGCTGAGTGCAGGAATGGGCAGCACTGTAGGGAGCAGAGGGAAGGAGTGAGGTCAACCTCACTCCTGGACTGTCATCTCAGGTTGCTGCATCCCTGCATGGGTCACAGCTTCTGCCGGAGGACCTCCTTCATACCTTTTTCTATGTCAACTACTGTCAACGACTCCCTCTCTTTATCTCTCCTATGAGGTTGAAAACAAGAAGCTGTCACTAGCCACAACCCATTGCACTATCTTTGTAGTTTCCCTACATCCTGCCCATACCTCTGTAAATGAACCTTTTATTCAGTTCTCTAATCACTTAGTTTGAGTCTGACATCTATTTTCTTCCAGACCTCTGAAAGACACATATTCTATAAGTCCTGCAAAGGGACCCCAAATAAATATGTGAATGTGGGAATTAATGAAGGGGAGCATGACTGCATTAATCTTTCCTCTAGGCTAGCATGTGCACTGTTAGGGACAGACTGAGAACCTAATCAGCTGAGGGCCACCCCAACGACAGGGGAGGATCTCCTTCCTGTCTCTCTTCCACCACTGAGCTAAGAAAATTGAGAACAGTGCCCAAATTTTCATCCTCTTTAATCCCCTAGTATCTAGCTTAGGCCCTGACACACACAATCTGTGTTTGATATAGTATGTATGTGTTGAGTGGAATGGGTTTCCACTCCAGGGTAATGGAAAAGATGAGGGAGGTGAGAAACATTCAATGATACATCTGTATCTGTTCTCTCTGCACTCACACGGGCATGCACACTCATGCCACAGTATGACATTTTGCTTTTAATATTTCAAGAAAACTTGCCTTGGTCATTCCAATCCCGATTAAAATAACACCTCTGGAGGTCCATGGGAAAAACTCTTCCTCACCTTGTGGTATCGGGACCCCAAACTGCAATACTTATTCAACAAGGAGTGGAAACACCACCACTGAATCAAGAACCTTGATTCCATTGGACAAAGAATGGAAATTCCACCACTGAATCAAGGACCTCAGTGCCCTTGGACAAGGAATGGAAAACCCACCACTGAATCAAGGACCTCAGTGCCATGGGACAAAGAATGGAAACTCCACCACTGAATCAAGAACCTTGATGCCATTGGACAAAGAATGGAAACTCCACCACTGAATAAAGGACCTCGGTGCCATTGGACAAGGAATGGAAACACCCCCCTCCCCCACTGACTCAATGACCTTGGTGCCATTGGGCAAGGAATGGAAACTCCATTACTGAATCAAGGACTTCAGTGTCATTGAACAAGGAATGGAAACCCCACCACTGAATCAAGGTCCTCAGTGCCACTGGACAAGGAATGGAAACCCCACCACTGAATCAAGGACCTCAGTGCCATTGGATAAGGAATGGAAATCTCACCACTGAATCAAGGACCTCGGTGCCACTGGACAGGAGTGGAAACCCCACCACTGAATCAAGGACTTCGGTGCCAGGGGGAAGCTGGAAGGCTCTGTGGCTCAGCCTGCACACTGCCAGCTGCTCTGCTCGGCTGTGTCAAGGACAGGTGTGCTTCCTCCTCACAGTGCAGGCCCCTCAGTTGTTGCTCAACCTTTGCTGATAGGGTGGGCTTCCTTGAGCTAATTCAAACTCTGTAGCTTCTCTCTCTGAGAAGAAGCAGACATTCTCCTGACAGACACGACTGGCTATTTCAGGGCCCCAAGATGAAGGCTTCAGACAAACTTCCTTACCGCCTAAGTGGTGTGATTTGGAGAGAATCAGGAGGATCGTGCATCTGGGGGACCTTCTCCATGCCTCAAGCCCGTGCCCCACCACGTGAGATATCTCCAGTTGTGTTCACAGCTGCAGGGATAGACTACATCCGGGGGCCCCTCTAAACAGACACGGCTCATTGTAACTTTCTCCAGGGAGGGGCTGCGTCTTCTGTGTGTTTCTACAGCGCTCAGACATTGAGTGCAGAGCTGAGGGAATAGGGAGGGTCAGACAAGGCAGAGCCCCACAGAAGGAGGAGGCCCCCCAGGCCACCCTGGAAGTGGGTGTCCCGACATAACCATCGGCACGTGCAGAACCACAGGGAAGGACATGGTCCCAGGACCCTCGAGGCCACAGCAGTTGGTGAGATTGTGGGAGGTCTGAGGAGAGAGCCGTGCCACGGTGGGCAGAAAGGAAGGAGGGCCAGCTCTGCTGCTTGTGAGTGACGACCTTGGGCGAGTCACTTTCCTTCTCTGCGAAATGAGAAAGTGGGGGTGGCTACATCATTTCTAAAGGCCTTCCTGTTCTATAAATCAGAGATTCTAAAAACACCTCACATTGTGTAGCTCTTCACAGTTCATAAAGTACATTACCTCATTTCACTCTGCAGCAATGAAGGCAAACTTGGCAGAATTCAGAGCTGACCTTACTCTTTTCTGATGACTTTTTAGCTGGAATGCAGAACTCGGGACCTCCCCACATTTTTGCCTCTGAACCACTCACTCAAGTACCTGTCATCTCCTTTGCTTACCACATACACACTCACACACACACACACACACACACACACACAGTTTCTTAAGGAAAAAGTAATTAATTCTTAAGAGTCCCCACAATTAAATTTCAAAAAGTGGCCTGCTGCCCCAAACCCAACTCCAATTAAAATGCTAAACAGGAAAGGTCACTTCCAGTGCCTGGAGGCCAGACAGGTCAAAATCCTGAGTGATTTGGGAATTCAATAGCATTTCTGACCACACGGTCTCAGAGTATCACGGAAGGGATTTCTAATGGCGTAGACGAGGAGAATGGGGTCAGAGAGCACTTTGCTTCCTTAGTCTAGAATTTAAAACTGTACAACTGATCTAAAAGGGAAATAAGAGCTGAGACTGTGGTCATGGGAGAGGCGGGAAAGCCACTGTTAGCCTGTTCTCTAATGCTGCCCAGCTGGGAGCTGGAGCAGGTTCACTAACTTCTCTGGGCCTCTGTTTTCTCATGTATAAAAGTAGGGGTTGGGTTAAATGATCAATCAAATGCCTTGCAGTTTATCATTTCTTCATTCATTCCATGCACATTGGTTGAGCATCTTCCCTGTGTCAGACATTGTGAGAGGCGCTGGAATAGAACAAAAAATGTTCATTGAAATTAAGTGCCGTGTGTGTGTGTGTGTGTGTGTGTGTGTGTGTGTGTGTGTGTGTGTGTGTGTAAGAGACAAAAAGAGAATGAGCACCCTCCACGCCCTCAGAGCTCACATTCTGCTTGGGGAGAGAGTTGTGTGCAAACACCGCACAAAAGTAGTAAAGGATCTTTCCATGCAAGGATAATCACCTACCCTTAGGAGGACAGGACAGGAAGAATTCTTCCTAGAGGAAGAGTCAGGGAATCTTCGGAAAGAGTCATTTTTAAGCGGACTCTGAAGGTAAATAAGGCAGAGGAAGGCATCCCATCAACAAGGAGCAGAGCCAATGGGGACAGAAGGAATTGTATTAAGAGTGTGGAGTGATGAGAAGGGAGCCAGGCAGCGGGAGAACCAAGCAGGAGGCAGACCATGAGAAGCCAAGTTGGTCCCCCTGACACTATGCAGAGCTGCTCCAAGCTGCAGACAAAGGAACAGGTAAATGTCACTATGGCTGCCATAGACAGTGCAGACCAGCACGGGGCAAGGCAGCAGGACCTCACTGAGAATGGGAAGCAGTGAGTTATTCCAGAGGAGACAGAAGCTGAGCTAAGGCAGTACCCATGGAGTTGAAGAGGGATTTGGGGATTTAATAGCTTTTCCAGGAATGTGTATGTGATTTAGCTATTCGCCAAGCATTTACACAGCTTCACTACATGCCAGGCACTGTGCGAGGCTCTTAGAAATAGTAACTCATTCTATCATCACACCATACCTACGAAGGTGGGACTGGTGTAATCCCCACATTATGGAAGAGAGAAATGAGACAGGGAGGGGTTGGGCCACTGACCCAGGGTCCCACAGCTACGGACAGGTAGTCTGTCCTGCGTCTGAGTCCTTCACCATAACACCAGGTGACACCAAGTGTGACTCCAGCGCTCTGGCTCAGTTGCCTGCTGGCTGGATGGTCGTGTCATTTACTTTCTGCTGGGAAAGAATCAAGTTCAGAGGTGGGGGATGGGGAAAATGTTACCCAAGTGACATGTGACATCATGATGAAAAAGCCCGGAGAAATTGGTCACATGGGAGTGGAAAGGTGAAGAGAGCTTTAGGCTGGAGAAGCAGATTGGGAAGTCATCTGTGTATAGTGGACAGTGGTCACCAGGGGTGTGGCCCGGACTGTGACCATCACAGCTGACCGGCCTGCCTTCCTGTGCTGCTCATCTGGCTCCAAACGCACGTCAGGAAGGGTCCACACTTCCCAGGAAAGCTTTGTTGTTCTACTGGATGTAAAGTAACTCTGTCAAAGAACACGGCTATTCTCACTCCACGGCCATGTTTAAAGTATTTCAACATACACAGAAATAATAAGCAACTGAGTCGATGACAGGAAGCAGGACTTTGACAGAGAACCTATGAAGTCTTGCAAGCCTGGATTTCACGAGGCCCCCTTAGCAATCCCGCTCTTTAATATTTTAGAACCTAAATGTAATAATCGGTACAGGACATTGGACCTGTAATTTGGTCATTCTACTTCTGTATTTACATTTCTTTCATTAAACATTTAGTGAAAATGAATAATTAAAAGAGCAGAGCTTAACGAATTTTGTACTACAAGTTAAAGGTTGAAAACTGGTCTACTGAATAATGACTCTATTCGTTTAAAAATCCAGAGCGTTTTGTTTTATTTTTGGAGCTCAAAGAATTCTGATAGGACGTTATAGAAAAGAGCTGACTCACGGGCTGCGGTGGGCAAGGACCTCGTTTGCAAGTGGCTCGGTTCACTCTTTGGCCTACCCAGTAAATGTACCAGGTCCTTGCTGTGTCCGAAGCACTGGGCTGTGAGCTTTCCACGCATCGTCTCATTAAGATCTCACGACTCTGGGCAAGGGCAAAGTTACGCCTTCATCTTAAAGATGAGGCGACCAGAGGCCAGAGAGGGGAATTCTGTTGTCCTAACTCCTTCAGTGAATAAATGAGGAACCTGAGAATTCCTCCATTGTACGAAGTCTGCACTAAGTTCAGGCAGCAAAGTGTCCCAGACTCCAGCTCGCAGCCATTTCCCCAGTGCCAGTGCTCTCACCAGCCAGGGTTCTTCAACCACCCACTTTTTTTGTTTGCAGTCTTTTTTTTTTTTTTTTTTGGCCAGGGCAGGGTTTGAACCTGCCACCTCCGGTATATGGGACGGGCGCCCTACTCCTTTGAGCCACAGGCGCCACCCTCAACTACCCACTTTTATCCATCCTTCCAGACAACATATCAGCACCCCTCTCCCCGCCGATCACAGCTCATACTAACTCCTTATTTGCCTTTTCTCAGCCCGACTGCACCACCCACGTTGTCACGTGGACCTGTGGCCCTTCTGTGATTAAGTCCTGACCCGTCCACAGCACCCCCTACCCTTTAGACCTGGAATTACAAGCCCCTTGCAATGTGTGTCTCGCTCGTGTTGTTTAGTAAATATTGCCAAATTAACTGAAAACTGCTTTGGGGGGGGGTCTGTGCCGGAGCGCACAGTACCCAGCACCCCTCTTGCTGTCTTGAGTTCTGAACAACTTGGAAAAGAAGCAAAGCGCAGCAGGTGCAAGTCACAGGTCAACTTCCCAAGTTCAGCACCGGTGCTGCTGGGAGGGGTCTGCGGACCAGGGTGAGCACCACGTCAAGACGGGAAGTGGAGACCCGGCAGCTCATGCCCAGTCACGGCAGGGACAGCCAGGGGAGGCCTGCACCGGGGGCGCTCGCTGGTGGGGCGGCTGAGCAGGGGCGAAACCAGCTGCAGGGGAGTCCTGCTCCTTCCTAAGGGGCACAGGCAGAGCACGTCCAGTTATTCTTGCCAAATTTTTCATAACTTCTTGCCACGTCTCCTGGGGCAGAGCAAATCACTCAGTGAAGCCAGGGCACAGCAGAGAGGAAAAGGGGTCCCTTCTCACAGCCTTGGGTAGGTGACCACCCAGCTCCCGACCCATTCTACATTTACCGGGTCTGCACAAAGGGAGAATGAAGTGTCCTGCCTGCGGGACTCCTCAGAGTCACCGAAAAAGCATTGAAGGCTCAGTCATTAGAATCATAATTATAATTATATCGAGCACTTACCACACACTAGGAATTACACTTCTACTCCTCATAATTGCCATATTTTTGACACCATTATTACTCCCATTCTACAGATGAGAATAATCAAAATTAAATAAAACTTTCAAGGTCACACATCAACTACATGACTGAAGACAAGACTCAAATTCGCTTTTTCTAATTCTACAGGCTTATAGTGAAGAAAGCACGTAAGTATCCATGCTCATTTTGGCTTGTAACACAAATAACTCCAAGTCATATAACATTTACTGACAATGCTCTTATATATAGCATATTACCTCTGTTAAAAAATGGTTCTCAGAGCTATTATCCTTTTATTTTTAACTTCTACTAAAGGGATGATCATTGTCAAGAGCAAACATAAATGCAGGCTAGGGAGAGGCGTCATCAAGTCACGTTGGCACAATGCTCTTGGAGACCACAGACCCCGGGGTGAAAGGCAGCGCTGACCGGGACTGGCCATGCTGGGCTGTTTTCAAGAAATTACTTAACATCACATACCTATTTTTTAATGGGATAATAAAACTTACCCATGCCATTATCAAAAGGACTAAATTAGAGAGTCTATTTAAAGTGCATAGCAGCAATTCCGGCATAGTCCATATAAATCTATAAGAAATTACTGCTAAGAGGAAGCCAGGGGGTGAGAGAGAAGAGGAAGAGGCATCCAGGCTCCACCTTGGCCGTGTTTTACTGGCTGAGAATTGAGGGGAGACCAGAAGGAGGGAGGGAAAGGGACTAAAAGCTACAGCAAGGTGCCAGTGTAAACTGCTTACTAAGGGCAGCGCAGCAGCGGGAGGCCTGTGTTACTGGCTGGGTCCCCAGTGGGGTGGACTGTGCCCTTACAGCAGAGCTCCAGAAATGCCCAGACAGACTAGGCCTGTGGTATTTATCAAGCAGTTCTCTGCTCCTGAGATCTGCCTTGATTCTCCATCTGACCGAATTGTGGCACCTTTCTTTCACCAGTGATGTCACCAAAGAACACAATCCTCTCCCCATCGCCACAGCCTAACGCCAGTAGTTCTCTCCCCACGGATCTGCCCGCGACTGCTGTGGGCACAGAACTTAAGCTTCTGTTCTCAGCCGTCTGGACTGTGAAACCCAGGGCTTCCCATAACTCCACCTCAAGGAGGTGGTAGGAACGTGATCATCGCGTTGAAGCCGTTTCTGGCTGATTCCAGGGCCTCCCTTCTGTGCACGCACCATCCCTCCTCACACTTCATGCTCATTCTTGACCCCTCCTGGAAGGGAGACCGCGTGTTTAGGTGAAGTGACAAGCTCTTATTATATTGCACTATAGCTAATTTTCCCCCATACTTGGTTTGGCAGAATTTGTCATGTTATTGGTGAGTTAGGTTATGCACAACGTTTTCTTCTCAGTTTGCAAACAATATAGGGCTCAGGTATATATTGAAATAGAATAGGACCTCCATAGCTGACCATCTCCCTATACCGACCACCTCCTTAAGTTGACCTAATCTTCATAGACGCGACACGCACCACGCATATGGCAGGCCTGGTTCCTTAGGTTGACCACCTGTGTGTTGACTGGTCTGTTACCTTGTTATAGTCCCCTGGGTGGTCCGCTTACAAAGAGTCTACTTGTGTGCCGCGCCAAGCCTATGGATTGTATTAACACCTGGCCTTGTGTAGTGCTTTCTGGCTGTGCCATGCGAAGCACCCTCTTTCATTTGTCCCTTTCATCAGATCACCATTTTGCAGGTGAACAAACGCCACAGAGAGATTGGGGTCCTGCCTTAACTGACCCATTGATTGTAGACAAGAGACAAAAGTTAGCTCTCTTGTCACTGAAGCCCAGGTTCCAGCTCTTACCCTCCACTGTCACTAATGAGAAAGGCGGTAACGAACACCGCCATATCCCCCAGGAGGTGTTCATATGAGGGTCGCTGCCCTAGTACCGTGAAATTACCTAACTGACAAAAGCACAGTGTGAGGACAGGCTGGCAGTGGAACTCATGAGTGGACAGTGGAGGGGAGCCACCATGAATCCCACTTCCAATGACAGTCCTTCTTCCTGTTGGAGAAGGACTTCCACGGATTCTCAGAGATGAAACCCTCTACTCCGGTAAACTGACCTTGACCTCCGCAGCCCCAGAGTTCCCAGCTGACTGCAGGGCCCTCAGAGGAGAGTAAAGAGGAGGCCATTTCGCCCCGTCGGAGCAACTGTTCCAGCTCCTTTGAGTCTTCCCTGCTCTGGTGCCTACGGCTGGGCCAGCTGGGCCGCCATGCTGGCCGCCCTCCTCAGCACACTTTAGGGTGAATTGCTCAAAAGCGGCCTCTGCTATGCGGACGTGTTTGCACCTTGACCAATGTACATTAGCTTCGCATGATTACTTCTTTGTCTTTTCAGACGTATAACCCTGTCAATCTACACTGAGCCCCAGTTTAATTAACACTCTTAACCCTTATGCGCACGAGTGTTGGTTGATTAGTTCCAATTTAATAGTTGAGCGCACGTGGCTCTTATGACACTTAGGAGAACGGTCTCTAGTCCACATCGAGGTTGTTACACAGGTATAGTTCATCATATTTTTTTATGGCTAAGTAGCACACCATGGCGAACAGGGGTGTCCAACCTTCTTATTTTTCTGCCACACATTGGAAAAAGAAGAGTTGTCTTGGGATTCACATTAAAATGCAAACACTAACTAAAGCTGGGGACTGGGGGGCACAGTAAATATAAATCTATAAGAAATTGCTGCTAAGAGGAAGCCAGAGGGTGAGAGAGAATGAGAGAGAAGAGGAAGGGGCATCCAGGCTCTACCTTGATAGGGTTTTTACTGGCTGAGAATTGAGGGGAGAACAAGGAGGGAGGGGAGGGGAACCAGAAGCTACAGCAAGAAAGAGCGAGCGTAGACTGTTTACGCAAGAGCTAAGGGTAGTGCTCGCTTCCGCAACACATATACTAAAATCGGAAGCACATATACTAAAATTGGATACAGAGAAGATTAGCACGGCCCCTGCACAAGGATGATGCAAATTCATGAAGCGGTCCATATTTAAAAAAAAAAAAATGAACTAAGGGCAGTTTAATAGCAGGAGGCATGTGTTCCTGGCTGAAATCCCACCTAACAGGTACAGTGCACACTGCTGGGTGATGGGCACGCTTCTGACTTTTGACTCAAACTGTACAAAAGCAATTCTCGTAGCCAAAACGTTCACATTCCCACTGATTCTCAAACATTGGTGTACACCTGAGAGTTAGAAATCCGGATTTCTGGGTTACAATTTAGAACGCTTCTGTATATCTATGGTGGGGCTCAAGAATCTGCAGCATTAATATCCGTCCTCCTTTCCGGCAATTCAGGGTTGATGGTGTTTGGAGCCCACTTGGAGAGCACTACCTTGACTCATCCTCACAGGTGCTTTCTATTTGCAGCTCCCTCTAGGGTTCCTTGTGTGCAGAGTTTGAGCTCCCAAGTTCATTACACGGCACTGATTCCTCTACACCAGTGAACATTTGTGTGATATGGGAAAAGCACGGACTTTGAAGATAAGAAGACTCAGGTTCAAACTGAGCAAACACGTTAATTCCCTGAGTTTTGAATTCTTCATCTGTAAGGTACGCCACTTTCCTGCCTGGGTTGTTGTGACCATTAAGATAAGGTACGTCCACGGCCACACAGCGTCAAGCTCACACAAGGTGCCCAGTGTATGTTAAGTCACCCAGGTCGTTCCTCCATTCTCCCAGCTTATGGACGTATCTGGGGAACCTGATCCTCTAAAAATGTTGCTGGCTTTTTACCCCTGTCTTCCTCTCAGCAAGATGTGTGTACAGGAATCCCCTGGGGAGAATTTTACAAGTGCAGATGCTGAGGGCTTCTGCCAGATATTTGGGTGGAAAAAAAACACCTCTAGAGGTCAAGGCTGGGAAGTACAGGCTTAAGAGCTCCCCGGATGATTCTGATATGGACCCTGATTTTAAAAAATCACTGATCTAGGTAATTGGTAATGCTGTGATTCACTATGTATCAAAAACCATAAAATGAGCATACCAGACCCTTTAAGCCATAAATATTCACTTCTAGAAATGGACCCTAAAGAAATAATCATGGATGAGTTAGAACATGTGTTTACAAGGATGCTTAATACACAGCTCTTTCTAAGTACAAAAGGGCAGAGGAGGGGAAGGAGTTGAAGCAGAAGGAAGAAAAGAAAGGAAAGAAACTGCCCAGAAGCCAGATATTGGGCACCATATAAAGTAAAAAACAGAACGTGGCACTCCTCACACACAATAATATTATACAGCCCTAAAATAAACTGCTGCGTTTTTATAACAGCTACAAAAGAATATGAGAGGTGTGATCACACTTTTCTGATTTAAAAAGGTAACTATGAAAGACAGACAATAAAACATTAGCAATAATTTTAATTAGGTGGTAGGGTTATAGGCTTTTTTTTTTTTGCAGTTTTTGGCTGGTCCTGGGTTTGAACCCACCACCTCCGGCAGATGGGGCCAGCGTCCTACTTCTTTGAGCCACAGGTGCCGCCCAGTTACAAGCTATTTTAATTTACAGGCATGCCACGTTTTACTGTACTTTGCTTTACTGTGTTTTACAGATACCCATTTTTGGTTTTGGTTTTGTTTTTTTGCTCTATTATCTTTCTTTTAATTTTTATTTCAGTTTAGTATGAGGGTACAGATGATTTGGTTACGCTGTTTGCGTTTGTTAGATAAAGTCCCTGTTGTAGCTGTGCCCCTCACCCAGGACGTGTGCCCTATACCCCTACATCATACCCATTAGGTGAAAGCTCCCCAATACTCCGCCCCTCTTCCCCCTCCCCCCTCCTTCCCTCCCTCTGCCCCTAACTTGACTTCAATTTGTGTTTCTCTCATGTGGGTGTATGGGGAATCCTCAAAGAACTCACTAGATCTTCCATTGATCCTGCAATCCCGTTACTAAGCGTCTATCCAGAAGAAAAATAAACCCTTTACCATGAGGACATTTGCACTAGAATGTTTATCACAGCTTAATTCACAATTGCCAAGATGTAAAAACAACCCAGACACTCGGTTCTTTCCACATCATAGGTTTGTGGCAACCCTGTGTTGACCAAGTCTTCAGCACCATCTCTCCAACAGACGGTGCTCACACTGTGTCTCCGGGTCACGTTTGGTAATTCTCACAATATTTCAAATTTTTCCTTTTTTTTTGAGACAGAGCCTCAAGCTGTCACCCTGGATAGAGTGTCGTGGCATAACAGCTCACAGCTCACAGCAACCTCCAATTCCTGGGCTCCAGCGAGTCTCCTGCCTCCGCCTCCTGAGTAGCTGGGACTACAGGTGCCCACCACAACGCCCAGCCATTTTTTGGTTGCAGCCGTCATTGTTGTTTGGCGGGCCCGG
>CAUYRH010172104.1:0-37402 GCA_963574655.1 Perodicticus potto | reverse complement strand
CATGGGATATTTTTTCTTCCATTCTTGAGATACTTTACTACGAAGGATATTTTCTAGCTCCATCATGTAAACATGAAAGAGGTAAAGTCTCCATCTTCTATTAAGGCTGCACAATATTCCATGGTATACATATACCACAATTTATTAATCCATTCATGGGTTGATGGGCACTTGGGCTTCTTCCATGACTTGGGTATTATGAATTGAGCTGCAATGAAGAATCTGGTGTAAATATCTTTGTTATAAAGTAATTAAATTTACTGATTGTTAACTACCATTGACCATTGGTATCTGTAGGGGGACTGTTGCCAGGACCTCCCGGGGATAACAAAATCTGAGGATGCTCAAGTCTCTGATATAAAATGGCTTCATATTTGCACATAACCTAAGCACACCCTGCTGCATACTTCAACTCATCTCTAGACTTTTTAATGCCTAATTCAATGTAAAAGCTATGTAAACAGTTGTTGTAGCATATTGTTTAAGTAATAATGACAAGAAAAAAGACTGTACATGTTCAGTACAGCTACAATTTCTTTTTTGAGTATTTTTAATCCATGGCTGGTTGAATCCATGGATGTGAAACTGATGGACACAAAGGGCCGAATGTGCATCCTAAGTGCTTGAGAAGCAGAACAAATTAAATGAATTCAGTGAAGTGTACGTCCTACATGCTCGGTAAGTATTACATTATTTAACCCTCACAACACGCTATGAGAAAGATTCTATTATTATCCCACTATTCAGATGGACAAATCTAACAAGAGTGAATTAACTACAGTTAAGCAAATAGTAAGTGAATGTTGGGAACCAAGTCTTCTGACTACGAAAGGGAAAATTTGTGGTGCCTTGTCTTTTAACTTTCTCTAAATGGTCTTTATATCCACTCTATCTTTACCATAAACTATTAGCCAATGACTGCAAAGGGTGACTTTATTTGTAGTATACAATCTCTTTTCAAAAAGAATTTGAGAAAATTAGCTTTAGATATTATTTTTCTCTTACCAGAAAAAGAAAAAAGGAAGAGGAGGAGGAGGAGGAGAAAAAGAAGAGTAGAGACACCCTATATGGAACAATTATCAACCAACATTAGAGAAAAAAAATACAGAACCCATGACTTGGCTCTAATGTCTTTCTAGAAAGTACTTGCTAAGGAAAACATCCTGAATAGTCTGGGAACATGAAAATAAGTCTAGACTAAGTCCAGGTACTTGAAACTAAGAAAATTTCCAAAATATCAATTCCAGACACCTAGAAGACCATGGTCTTTTAGTTCCACAGAGCCTGGACCAGGGGACATAGTCCACAGGATGGGATGAGGATAAGGCAGAAAGTGTGGTTCAGAAATTTTAAATGGAAACAATAAAACAATGGAGGCTAACTGAGCTGATATCCATCCTATACACACCAGTGTTGTCATATTAAATTTTTGCATCCAACAGTTGGCGCCCCTGCCATCCTGGTTGTTACATATCTTGAATATCATCCCTGAAGTTAAGATTTTTAAGTACTGAAAGACGTATAGATTAATCCATATGTTCCTCATAACCGCCCTATGAAACAGAAATGCTTATTATTCTCTTTTTACAGGTGAAAAAAGTCATGGATGGTAAGTAACTCTCCCCAAGACACATAGCAAAGTGATTGGCAAAATGAGACCTACACCTAAGCCTTTTAGCAACACAGACATTCTCCACCCTCAGCCAGTACACCTTCCTGGCTAACAACAACAACAAAACCGATTTAGCATTGTCTAAATGGACCATGGAATAGTTTAGACAAACCTGAACATTGTGTGTAAATGTATATTTATCCAAAAGGTTAAAATCATTATCGCTTTCTTCTTAACATTTGTTTTTGCCCTTTTAATCATCCCAAGCAAACTCCCTAAAGGTATGAAATTTGTATTTTTTACATCTGTATCTCCAGTATAGGAGTCTGATAAATGTCTATGGAATAAATGAAAGAATTAATGGACTGACTAAACGTTTATTTTTACATCTCATCTGAAAAATGGCACTTTCCAAAGATATGTGCTATAATGCCCTTTGGCTATGAGTGTAGGTTTAGATAAATTATGTATTAATTTTAAGGGTAGCCAGCTAAACATTTTCAGATTGGAAATTAAAACAACTAAAAGAAAAAAACACAAAAGTCAAAGCACCACATTGAGTATATAAAATAAACCTTAATTAACTTAGCCTTCCTTCTCCACCATAAAGTAGGAGAAAAATCAAGCTTAGGAAGAAAATTTTAATCTACTTAAGTACATGATAAACTTAATTTTATAATCTTGATCATATAGGTTTTTCCAAAGCACACAGCATACTGAATTCAGAAATGCTTGTCTGTTCTGTTACCCCTAAACATGGGTGTGCATGAACTGAGCATGTTATGCTTATTAAAGGGAAATCGCAATTGAATGATCGGCCTTGATGTATCAAATATTAACATTTTTATTAGTCACAATACACATTATCACAATCACCATACCCCTCTTTAAATACCAACCCCATAACATGTTAAAACTGTCACTAAATAGAAAACTAAAAAAGACCCTCCAGGATATTTTTTTGAAATTCAACCTCTCTCCTCTCATGTGCCCCACCTATATGCCTTTTCATGAATGAAGTTTTAAATAACTATATGAAAAACTAGGTTAAAATTCTCCCCTCTCTACAAGGGATGACCTAAAACTAAACAAAAAAAAAAAAAACAGAGAGAGAGATTTTTCCTGTTTTGTTCCCTGTTCTCATTCTCAAAATAATGTCCACCTACCAAAGACTAGAGTGAGACTTTCGTTTTAAATTTCAACTGAAGCAAATGTTATAGTTGCATATTACGCCACTACATCAACAGGAAGCCAAATTACTCATCCATTCCACTGGATACCTAATACCAGAAGAGTCAACACATTTTTTTCCTCCCTTCTTAAAGGATCCTATGTGATGGGATTAAATTTCACAAATTCCAAAATACATTTATGATATGAGACTTAAAATCTCAATCCTTTTGCCATTCACTTGAGTTTTAAACAGCTTGTTTCTCTTCTTCCTGCTAGCACAAAGCACAGTGCAGAAATGGAAACCAGATTTCTTTACGTAGTGAATTTCATGTGGTTTCCACATTTCTCCTGGCTGTAGATTCCCAGCAGACATTCATCTAAAAATGTCCTTCTTGAGTGATTTTTAAGTAAGATGGCATGTGTAGCATTTTGTGGCACATTCTACACAGACTCTCAAATGAACTACAAATGGCCTACACACTGTGGCATACTTGACTGCATTTTTAAAGCCTTTACACAGGTAAATGAAGATTATGTAATGTAATCTAGGCAGGTGATTTTGGTGGTCTGGATTCTTAAGAAGAAATCCCTTTTTGACTCTTCCCACGTCGGAAAATCTCAGATTGATCAACACGTATTAATTCCACTGATTCCACCTGTGGGCATAAATAGACACCATAGGCATGACCCCTGCCCTCAAGGAGCTTATAATCAAGTTAGAAAGACAGCCTTCTCGTCAAACAGTAGTTTAAGAAGCATCAGCAGAGCACAAGCAACAAATGGGTGAATGAATGAAACAGATCATACGGTCTTATATGACTTACATAGAAAAACTTGGCACGCAATATTCTTCACAGCCACGGGAAAACTGATTTATAGTGCCACCATTCTCTCTCTTTCCTTCTGAATGTTTCTCTTAATGTTTTAACAGTATTGAAAGCTGGCCACTGGCTCATAGAAGAATTATTTTAATGGCCACATTGAAGTATAAAAGCAATTAAGTTTAGTTTGGGAGCCAGCTGCTTTTAAGCAATGCATACATAGGGTTAAATTCACCTGACTGAAAATTGAAGGAGAAGAAACAAAATCTTATTAAAAAGTCCAACATGTATTTTGACTGATAGCTCAATTTCTACTCTATGTTCTGAGAAATAAATAAGAAGAATAAGGGCCAGAGGAGAGGAATGAGTTACAGAAAGTCTCACACTGAGCAGGGGAAAGGTGAAGAGGAAAAATGGGACAGTGGAGAAGAAAAAGAAAAAAGGAACACAAATCATGAATGAAACTCTTCGGCTGAATGCTTTTTGATCACTTGAAAGTCTAGTGTGGGAAATTAACAAATATCACTAGATTTTGACAAACTAACTCCTTTAATTAATTTTCTCTGTTCTTCTTCCAATAGTCAGGGGCACTGTGAAAGTTGCCACTGGTGGAAATGGTATTTGCTCTAGAACTATAACCACCTGCCCCAAGGCTCTTCTGTAATAGTTTTCTAAAATGTTGCCACATGAACTCTTGCAGAGTATTTTCAAAAGCAACCCAAATTATTTTATTCATAGCTTCGAATCAGGCCTCCCAAACACCTCTGCGATAGGTATCTTTATGCCATTTGACATGTGAGAAAAAGGAAGGGCTGAACTTGAACCTATTGACTCTTGTGCTCCTTCTCTGATACCTCAATTGAATTCAAGAAAGCAAAGTGAAGTTTCATTTAACTTCAGAGAAGTAGAATTTGTTCAAGATAGATGAAATTTTGAAATTTAATATAACTAATTCAGTGGGTATGAATACTAAATCACCAAATATCTTTTGCTCTAGGCACTGAAAGACTTTGGCTTTAGTATCTTGACTGTGAATATTAATTCAAAACTTCTATTTTACAACCATATCGTATATTGGTAAGCAAAGAGAACTGTTTTATGAAAATTCTTATGTAGTTCAGTTTTTAAAATGACCTTTCCAAACAATTTCTGTCAGCATGCATATGCACGAAAAGTGCACTGAAAAACATCTTCTCTATGAAATGTGCGGGAGACATGTACCGTGGGAATGGCAGTTTTAAGTGGAGAATTTGATATGCTCAGAAAACCTTGCCTGTACATTCACAGGACAAATACACTGAAAATGGTATAGTGTAGGAACGCAACGAAGTGGGTTCTAAATTCATCTGAATCCCCAGCAGACAATCTAAACAAAATCAAATTAACAATCATAAAATAGTTAGAGTTGACATTAACTCCAATGGGATCCCACCTAACCAGTATTAGCATTACTAGGTGGCCAACACCAATTATTTTATGATCTGAAGGCAAAGATGGAATTAAAATTAAGGTTGATTCATAAACAGAGCAAAACTGACTGGAAAATCAACTCCCACTTGTTTTCTTGTTCTATCTTTTAAAAAAAAAACAACAAAAGAGGGGCTTAACTTTCCAAACTTAACCAATTAAAATGGAATACTGACAAGTTCATGGTTTGGAATCATAAAAATAGAGAAGCCCGCTATCCTCAAACTGCCTTTACTACTGGCGGAGTGTGACTATTTCTGGAAAAGTCAAAAGACTCTTTTTGTAACACTTATTCTCACTCTTGTTTTCTCTCTTCAGAAAACTTAAAAACAAACAGTTGGTGAGCTTCTCCGCTGTGATGTCTAAGGCCCTAAAAATGCTATGCAGGCAAAGTGAACTCGAAGCACCTGTTTAAGGAGTTGACATACAGTCTGGCCAGGCAGTTCTGTACTTGTGACCATTCCAAATATTCTCAATGGAATGCAAATCTTTCAAAGAAAAAACTTAATTAAAAATGTATTAGTTCTCCAGCAAAACAAGACCTTATTTCAAAGCGACTGTAACCCATTCTGACCAAGGCTAAGTCTTGAAAAACCTGAAGTAAATAAAAACAAAGTAAATTGTACCAGAGGAAAACATTTTGTTACAGGGCAGAAGACTGAGAATAAAGCAACTGCTCTCCAAAGAAAACTAGGCCAATAGTACACAAAAATGTGTATACAAAAATACAGTGATGGCTGTATTTATGTAAAAAAAAAAAAAAACCCTTAAATTAAGTGTTTGCAAAATTACAAGTAAAAGTATTTTCACCTGCTATTTCCTCATTAACCTTCAGCTGTTACTCTAAATGTCTGACAGGCACAATTAAGAAAAAAGGAAATTGAAATGTGCCTACTGGGCTTGGTGCCTGTAGTTCAGTGGCTAGAACGCCAGCCACAAACACTGAAGTTGGCAGGTTCAAACCCAGTCCAGGCCTGCCAAACAACCGTGACAACTACAACCAAAAAATAGCCAGGAATTGTGGTGGGCACCTGTAGTCCCAGCTACTCGGGAGGCTGAGGCAAGAGAATTGCTTAAGCTCAAGAATTTGAGGTTGCTGTGAGCTGTGACGCCACAGCACTCTACCTAGGGCAACAGCTTTAGACTTTTTCTCAAAAAAAGAAAGAAATGTGCCCACTGAAACTAACTTCTAAGATTACAAAAAACACTCGTGTGCTCAAGACTTTTAAAATATGCTACTTTAAATGGGGAAAGAATTTATCTTGATGTTCATAATTCCCAGAGATGATATGGTTTACTTTAAATACCGTTCGCATACATATATATTTACATGTGGTATATGGGATATAGTATGTAAAATATATAGTATATATAACATATATGCTTACATATACATTCACACATACAAATGAACATAAATCTATATTTACCTATCTATCCATCTAACCATATGTCTGTAATCAAATCAGGTAAACTCAAGGGTGAGGACGGTTATGACTGACCTTTCAAAAAAGACTCTCCAGGTACTCCATACTAACGTGAAATCAATATATAAACAATTACATGCTCATAAGAACAACCAAACACTAGTACAGTGCAGTTCGGGGGTAGAGGGAGATGGGAGGGAAGAGGGGAGAGGACCTTTGGCAGAAGGAGGGAGGCATGAGGCGGGATCTCACCCAATGTGCACGTGGTGAGGGTGTATGACACGCCCCCCGGGACAGGGGCTCGTCTACAAATGCAACCGCACCCTGGAAGTGAGAACAATGTATCTAAAAATTGTACCCTCATATGAATTTGAAAAAATAAAAAAAAATACTCAAAAAAAACCTAAAAAGACTCTCCAAATGACTGTCTTAAGAAGTCAGCTTCCATTGCTGGGGTTAAAACAATCCTGCTGTCTTCCTTTTAGAACCAAGAATTTTATTCCATTTGTGTTTGTCTCACACACTCGTGATTTTTTTATACAATGAGATTATAAGCAGCTGGAGGAACGTACCCCACTTCCTACCTGAACAGAACTCGCTCCTGCAGCTGCTGAGCTTTGGGCTCGCCAGACTTCAGGGGTCAGCAACCAAACAAAGGTGCTGTGTGTCAGGCCTTATCTAAGCTCTTCTCACACATTAACCCGTCTACTCCCCGAGAAAACCCTATTTTGTGGATAAGGAAGCTTAGCTCAGAAGAGGTAAGAAATTTTCCAAGGGTGCTTCCTAACAGGCTATGAGGCCAGGAGTCCACCCCACGCCATCGGGCTCCGGGGGCCTCCTCCAGCTTCATCTTCTCCACCTGTAACCAGGGCGAAATCCCACCTTTCAGGGTTGTTCAGTTAAATGACATCACGCATGAAAACCACTAGCATGGGGTTTTCATAAAATAAGTGCTCAAGAAAGTGTTAAGGGAACAAAACGTCTGAAAGCATCCAACAGTATGTTTTCCCTTCTCTGCAGCTTTTGTACTGGAGTGCTGAGTGGTACTGAAGTGATATGATTCTGTGTGGCATATTGAGACCATTCGGGGTTAATTAATTACTCAAATAATAGAAATGCTTATAAAGATATGTAATTAATATTTATTACCACATGCAAAATAACCTTTCAACATGAACAAATTTATATGCCGAGTGCTTTCTTTTGTATGTCAGAGTAAAGCAAATTCCCATGGTGGGGGGAATACAAGTAGTTTAACATGGTCTCATATGTCCCTGGAAGCTTCAATAAATTCTCTAGAATGAGAGCCAGTTAAAGGGTCTATAATGTACACAACTAGATAGATTTATGTTGGATCAAACTCTTTTAGAAATCCATGTAATTTGGGTCTCCCTGTTTGCATATCCCAGAGGATTAAAATCCTAAATTAAAGACAGTGTGCTATATCTTATACAAATATGGCCATCACCACTAAAAGACTTGGCGCTTCCAAAGAGGTCTACTGCACAACTGCAGGTATTCTTGGTAAAGCAAAAAGCTTCCCTTCATACACAAGTTTTCTTGTTGCCAATATACTTAACTTGCGTCCCCATCCACAAAAAGGGAATTTCCCTACCTCTCAAAAACTATGGTTTCCAGGCGAGGTGGCTCACACCTGTAGCCCTAGCACTCTGGGAAGCTGAGGCAGGTGGGTTGCTTGAGCTCACGAGTTCGAGACCAGCCTGAGCAAAAGCGAGACCCCTGTCTCTATTTAAAAATAGAAAAACTGATGTAAGAGGATCACTTGGGCCCAAGTTGGAGGTTGCTGTGAGCTATGACGCCACAACACTCTACCCAGGGTGACAGCTTGGGACTCTGTATCAAAAATAAATAAATAAATAAAAATAAAGAAAATAAAAATCGTGGTTTCTGAGTCTGTGTGAGGCACACACAGATTTTTTTTCCCTTTGGGATATTATGCACGTTCATTTCTTAGTAGCACTAAGGAATAAAATATTGATGATTCCAAAAGACATCAAGAGTCAATATTCTAAAAGTGTCAGTGACCTAAGGATACTATGTTTCTCTGGTCTAAGTGAGCCAGAACTTATTTTAAAGTCCCTTTGTAATGTGAATTCTGCAGAGTTCACAGCACATAGCATTCTGATGATAACTCGCCAGCTCTTGAGAGTTGCAATAGGCAGCAGACGGCATTCCTAGTACGCTCTCACTTAAAATCTGCCTGCAAAGGCCAGGAACAATTTTCTAATTCATTTGGCTTGCCTTCCCCTAAAGATCTCAAGATTGTGCTTCAAACTTTACTGGAGTTGTAAATCATACTTTTACCTTCACGTGACTGATATTCAACAGAGCCAGAGTCTTAAAGGTTTGTCTGCAGGATGTATTAATAGCATGTTCCTGAAGAATAAAATGGCTGCTGCACACACTAGTGGTTAGTAAAACTCAAAAACGTAACCTTATCTTTCTCAATTGATTTGAGCAAAGAATGTTCATAAAATACATACTGCTTTTGGTCCAGGAACTGATTTCTAAATAAACAGAATCAGCAATGGAAACTGTAGAAACAGACAAAACAAAACCTGTGTTCATAAATGTACGTTTTCAAGTCGATTCTCTCACATTCTTTGCTCTCTGCTTTCTGAAGATTGAGGAATCAGTTGCATTAAGTTCGTGATTTATGGCTGTTCTAATTTCACTTCTTTTTCAGCCTTTGAACGAAAATCTCGTAACTCCTCTGGAATATTTCTCCTCTATGCTACAGACCAGCGTTGCATCACTACCCTGCAGTCATGTGGTGGCAGCCATTTGTTTATAGTCAAGTGAGGAGGAAAAAGTGGACAAAGCTTTGCCACCCACAAATCTGCTCGCCTAGTTCTTTGGGCCCTAACAAAACAGAAAGTGCAGGAGGTTAGGGACTGGACGGCTTGTTAAAAAAAAAAAAAAGTAAACAAGTGCTAATCCGCACAACATAAGGCCAAACTAAGTGAGGCTGTCTTCCCTAATTTTCAATGAACGGAGGTCAACTCGATTTTTATCTCAGCCGCAAACCGGGAAGGAGAAAACAGAGAGAAAAGAAACTCCACAACTTGGTTAGATCCTGCTTTTCACACAAGATTGTATGACTAAGAGCTGCGCAGGATGCTTCCAGATTAGAAGGTCAAAAACATGACGGGAAATATGGTGGGCCCAATGCTCTATATCAAAAAGAGCGGGACATAGCTGCAGTACACACAAGGGAAAGTTAAAATTGCACTGTTTACCATTTAAGATAAAAACACAGCCTTAATTCTTGAGTTAGTGGCGTGATTAAGGTTTGATCAGAAGCCCCGTGCATGCCATGCAGCTTTCACTCACTCTTTCAACAGCTTACTGAATGGCCTTCTATGGGCTAATGTCAAACAAAATAGAGAAAGACTGTCCTTGCCTTCAACTAGCATATATTCTATCTGGGGGGAAAATTCAAATATGCGAAATACAAGTTCAGATAGTAAACATCTCATTGCAAAACTAGGAAAGGGCAGCAGATAACTGACATTTTCCTAACAGGAAATACAAGGGCTAAAAATTTAGCAAAGGAAAAAATTGTCTTTGCAGGCTGATAATATGCTTCCGAGCATAGGGGATGAGTTAGAAAAAAACCTGGGTTCTGTCATTTAATAAAATATAAAGTAATATGCTTAACCTGAGCCTGAATTTCATCATCAATAAGATGGGAATGACAATAATATCTACAATATTGGGTTATTATAAGAAACCAATACATTATGTGTGGAAGCATTTTATAATCTGTAGGAAGCTACAAAAAGATGATGGAAAAGATGATAGAGGAAATCAGACCAAACTCTTTCTATTAAAGTGGAAAGGTAGAAATGGTTAGGAGGTTGTAAAGGATGATATTGACTTTTTCTTTACATGTTCTCTATGGTTTGAACTTCGTAATGCTTGTGCATTAATCTTGCAACAAAAAAATTAAAAATACATAAATATTAGCTGACATATATGGGATATCGGAAAATAATTGTGAAGACTAGTAACCCTGCTCCTTTGTAAGTATACAGAAACAGGCGTTAGTCCCCATTTCAATTTGAGAACTTCTCAAGCCATAAAAATTTGCCAAGCTTAGGAATGATAACCCACTGAAACAGTGTTTCCTTTCCATAGCATTTCAAAATAGAGCAAATTTTGTAGTCACTCAAAACCATCTGTTGATTCAGTAATCACTTCAGTCAACAACTTTTGAAATCAGCAATTGAAATAACGTTAGTTCCTCAAAGAAGCCCAGTCTCTGTCATGTCTTTGTTTTCTAGGGCCCAACACTTCAAGTATTCAACAGATAACTTTAGCCACATAGGAAAAGTCATCAAGCCACTTCCACATCGATGCCAAGGACTTTCCACAGCAGCGTGACAGAGTTTTTAGACTGAACTTGGTCACCGATTAGCATTCCTAACATTATACATAAGCGTGAGCTCTTTGAGGGCAGGAGTCAGATCTTAATCTTTATAAGCGGAGTCCCTGGTATTGTGACTAGCACATGAGTAGGAAAGACTAAATATTTATTGGAGGAAAAATAACTCGAAAACACTTCAGTCAGCTGGAAGCCCAAGGAGATGAACATAGACTCTAAGGGGGAACACAACCTTTCCAGCTGTTTCTCGAGAAAAATCACCTAAGATGTTTCAAAAACTGTGAAGATAATGATAAATTTAAGTCCCTTCATTAAAACATCATAAAATCCCTATCTGGTGTAGGTAGAACCATTGGAGAGAATGGAGACGTATGAACTAAGATGAAATCACGGAGCAGTCTGATCAGAACAACCTTGCACTTAACAAAAATTTCCAAGGCATGTTTCTTGGATATAAATAGAAATGGGCAAAAGACAGGTTTGCACTAATTTGCTCACGAAGCCACTTATACCTGGAATGCCGGATTCCAGGCTGACTACTGGCTCATGTGCTCATGGCTTCTCTGTGACGATTCAAGGTGAGGAAATACACAGACACTTTCCAAAGGGGGACATTAGTATCCACATGTCATAAGACTATCAGGTTGTATTTAGTCACACGTAACACTATTTTCAAAAATATGAGAGTAGTGACGGGGGGGAAACAAGGAGTTGAGTCATACTGGGCTTGCTCCAGCACCATGGGACGGGTCTGAAGACACAAGTACGCAACAAAAGTACAGTGATGTGAAGTAATGCTCTGACTTTCATTGATGACTTAAGTCTCCCCTTGAATAATGGACCTACTGCGACTCTCAGTCCATCAGGATGTTCCATCCTCAGATGCTAGATAATTCATTTTTACATATTCAACTTTCCTCACAAGATAATCCTTTCAAACGCTTCAGGGGTATGTTAATTGAAGAGAAGCCATTTTATGGACAAGAAACCCTTTAAGACAGTTCCCCCTTGAAGCTTTTTGAAACGTTTCACCCACCATATACAAAAGAGATCTATCTTTGTACTCCTAAAGAGTATTGCAGAAGGCCAGTAGAAATGAGTTGCTTGGACTGTAATTCTTTAAAGAATGCTAAGTCTCTCGCTTTGGTTAGTCAAATTAAACCTGGAAGCTACCTAGAAATGTTCTCACATCTTGATCTCTGGAAGGGCAATTAATCACCCTCGTGTTTGAGGCAACTCTAACTTTAAGTTGAATTCTGTGGAAGGAGATTCAGAGAAACGTATATTCAGAATATTCAACAGAATAAATGATTGAAAACAGCCACAGCAGGGGGAGTGGGGTCGGGCGTAGATGTCAGTGGGGCTGGTATCAAGTGGTCCTTGGCAAATTTCAACAGGTTTCGTTAACCAGAGAAAGAACTAAACAGCAGAGTAACAGGCTAACAAAACAAAAGCTCTTAAAACAGAATCAGAGATTACCAGTCGGAGGCGATGTTATACCTAACAGCATGGATCTACCAGAGGCAATTTGTTAGGAGACCAGCACCGCTATTTCACCGTGGATGCTTGAAATCCAAATTTTAACGTTTCTTTAGGTCAAGCTATAGCACAGCCTCAGAGAGCCAGCCAAAATAGCTGAGGGAAACTGGGGAGGGCACATGTGGAACTCATTACTCACGGAGAGGCCATGACAAAGGACATTTCTCCAGACTTTTCATGGGGGCTTCACTTTCAGGAAGTTGCTATAATTACTGTTCAAGTCTAGAGCAGCCTGCAAGCCGCTGACAGATCCAAGAGACAAGGAGAGGAGGGCAGAGAGGGAGGGGGAGGGGGAGGATGGGGGAGGGAACGGGGGGGGGGGGAGAGACACACACAGAGGGAGAAACTTATCTGCCCTTTTTGACGAGTGAAATACCAGAAAACAAAGTACCACGGGAAGGCTGAGAAAGGTTTCCAAATGAGCTCTGCCTCTTTCTCAGTGTTCAACTTTCTGTTTACGACTTTATCTCCCCTCTATCTTCAAATTACTTTTCTGAGCCCGGGCCGGACAGCAAATTTGTACTTGTACACTAGCTCACTTTCAGTTGGCCGCAGCAGAACTGTACATCTTGACTCTTTTTTTACAGCTTTTCCATACTGGGGCCCACTTCCTGCCCGGTTGAGGAAAAAAATCTGGCCTGAAGATGAAATGACTGCTTAACATTACACTAAAACATCTGGTACCATTTTATGCACAGACCCATGTCTGAGAGCAGGCGATTCGAGCGGTCTCTCCAGCGGCACAGCGCATACCCAAACCTCCCCAGGGTGACATCATCCCATATATGGACTCTCCAGCCCAGCCCTCCCCCTTTTCCTGGTCCTAAATTCATTGCCAGTTCCCCAGTCTGCAGCAAATGTGCCACGTCAAGACTGGAAATCACAGCCCTTGAGCGTGTCCCAGACAGTGCAGCAGAGAGCAGGGGGGAAAGGCGGACGCAGCCCCTGGTGCAGGAAGGGAGGCTTTTCCCCAGGACCGGGCGAGGATCGCAAGGAAGCTTCTGGCCATCCTGCTCCGTCGCCCCAGTGTTCAGACTACCTGTTCAGGACAATGCCGTTGTACAGTAGTCTGCACATTGGTTAGACTGGGCAAGGGAGAGCGACGCCACCGACGGCTGGGGACAAAGTGAGCTGTTTCCAAGGAGAAGACGTTTGATGGCTCCTTTTTTCAATCTCATATCCAGTGTTTTTCTTCACAGGTTTTGCACGCTAGGGACCAAGAAGCCCTCGGGGACACTGCCGGGGAAAGGCCGCCGGAGGGAAGACCCGCGGGGTAAGGCCTCTGACCGCCCACCTGGTCTGGGACCAGGGTGCCCGGGTGGGAAGCCTGGGATTCGCGTTCACGTGGGAGAGAAACCAAGGTACATGTGTGATGGGTAGGGATGGATTGAATTTTAAAAGAGCAACAGTGTGGGGTCAAGAACAAGTTTTTGTGCTTTTTGATTTCTGAGGATTGATAATTCAAGAGTTTCCTTCAGTTTAGAGGTTTTCCCACTCCAAAATGAAATCTGAAGAAACTCCCTCCAGGTACTTAAGAACAACCCAACAAGGAGAGTTTCGCATGGTTCAAATTAATAATTCAGAGACTTAAAAACTCATATGGATGAGGGCTGCATGGAGAACCTTAAATATACCAGGACTAAATCCATTTTGCCCCCAAGGAAAGACTATTTGCTGTTTTTTGAAATGCGATACAGTCCGTGCTTTTCTGAATATTTACTTACATTGTATAAGTAGCAGGGGTAATGGTACCTCACAATAAAAGAACCACCTTCCAAGTTTTGCCCACCAGACAATGAAGATGGGACTTTCCCAGAGATGAGCTCTGGGCACCTTAACTACTGAGTCAGCAACTGAATAAGACAGGGAATAGAAACCGTTATCTTTAGATATCTCAATACATATGTCTGTATTACATCTTTTAAAAATCCAGAAATGCTTGATAACTGCTGCGCAGTTGAGCCCTCTTTCCTGTTATTTTTTGCAATGCCTCCACTTCTCCGAGCATTTAAAATGATACGGTACTTACTTTGTCTAGAAACCTACTGATAAAAAAAGAATTTGTAAACGAAGGCAGAAGTTTTCTTTGGTCAGTATCCAGCTGTCCTGGAGGTGAAGGAGGGTGGGAGAGGGGGAGGAAGGTGGGAGGGCTGAAACCCCTGAAGCTGAGTGAAATCCTAATAGAGAAAATAATATAACCCGGGGGGCAATGTGCTCTACGCTGAACTGTAGGGGTGGATCTCCCTTAAAGAAAGGTCTGAAAAAACACTGCCTCACCCCTCATTCCCTCAACCGCTACTTATTTCTACCCTCTTCACAGCTTTATAATGAAAACATCTGCTCTGCTACAGGCTTCTGGGAAAAATAAACGTAATCTCTTTTGTGCTCCTCTAAACTCCAGAAAGTTAACAGGGGTTCCTGAACAAATCTTTTCCTAAATGCTACAATTCAAAAACTGACACAAGTTCTCTTTGGCAAAAATACTTACTACAAAAGGTTCCCTAAGTCTTTTTCTTTTGTCAAAACAATTTATTTTAAAAATGACCCTCTGATCACTTACATAAAGAACACATAAGTGGTCCCATCTCCTCATGGTTTTTAGTTGAAATATCAACAGGAAGGAGAAATTTAGCTATCTTCACTTAGATGTTCCAATAAAGTCGTTCTTTCATTTTCTATTTTGACTTGGAGAGTTCCATAGGAATAATTTTTAAAAGAATAAGTGAGATTTCAAATGTCCAAATCGGTTCTTTTACAGTGGAAAAGTTAAAAACAAACAAACAAAAAAGCCTATTAGGTACCTAATGGGAACTTATTTTTTCAAAAAATATAGTTTTACTAACTGAAACGATCACTAAAGAGAATGATATTACAAAGTACTTTGTCAATGTTTAAGTTTTCTCAAATTTTCTGGGTTTTTTTTTTTTTACTCTAGAAATAATTGGGTTTCATAACTTGCTTTCATTTAATGTATACTCGTATTTAATTTAAATTTCTCTCTTCAAGTTACATGGCTTTTTTGTTTGAAAGAGACTAGTCCCTACTGGTTGCTCACCTCTTTTTTCCCACAGGATGACTTTTAGTCTGGAGATAGAAGGGACAGAAAGTGCCTCTGCCTTAACCCCGAGGAGTAACAACATGACAATCACATCGTTCAGGGGAACTGAGGAGCCCTACCCATACTCAGTGAAGTCCTAACAGCTCATTTTTTTAAAAGAAAACTCTTAACAAATGTAAAGGAATAGTACTTATATTGAAATTGTGGGAGTGAAATTCAAGATCAGAAGTAAAAGCTCATTTTTTAAGCCTCTGCTGATCAAAGGCAGGATGGCAGTTTATGCGCTGGTACACGGGTTCACATTTATATTCACGTATTGTAAAACAAGCAAATCTATCTCCAGGGTCATTAGAATAATGTTTAATTTTATTTTGACATTACTTTATAAGGAGATATATAAATATTTTAGGAATCATGGAATCTATTCCAGAGGAAACTAACCAGCAGTCAACATCTTCAACTAAAACTGCCCTTGGATATAATGGTAAATGTAAGTATTAAGATTAAATACTGCACATGACCGTAAAGAGAAAATTGTTTGTAGGAGATGGTCCAAACTGCATTTCACAGAAATTTTGTAATTATTTTTCATTTCAGCAGATGGATGATTGATAAATTAGACTAGGTACTTGGTTAAAAGAATTTTCCTCCATCTATGAGAAAGGAAATTCAGACCCTTAGCTTCCACATACGGATTTCTTAATTGGAAGAGCTCACTATAAAACAGTGTACTTAGATGTTCAGACCTATTTCTCTTTTAAGCCATCGATCTCAAAATCAAAGCAAGTTTGTTTACAATGGGACAGAGTTTCACAGTGATAACTTTTCCTGCACGGAGTCAATAGGCTTAATATCCTTCCTGCCTGGCATTCAGGCTTTCGGCCCAGATAATATGTTTATGTTTTTAAAAGACCAAAATATACTATCTACCCCCACCTCTCAACTACAGACCACCCAAGTATTTCACTCTGTGGGAAAGAGTTTAGGCATAAAAAATCCCAATGACAGAATTTTTCCCATTTTTTGGGTTGAAGTCTTAAGCTCTTAAAAGATACAAAAAGTACAACTTGATAGTGTAAAGAATTAACTCATCTACAAGCATCTATAGTCACTAAAGAGAAGCCAAAATTTTTAAATACTCTATGAAGGATCTGCTCTTTAAAAAACAATTCATTTTACACTTCTTTAAGGAGACTAGCCCACCCATCACAGTAATATTCGAATAAAAATGAAGAGACCATCACTCAGAAATCCTGGCTTAAAATAACTAGAAGGTCAGACTTTAACCTGAGACAGGAAATTCCTGAGTTAAGATTGAAACTTTCTTACTTCAAATGCTTTTTTTACTTTGGTGTCCTGCAAATCACATAGATATAAATATTTACCCATTTCCAAAGATCTCTTATTATGAATTTTTTATAAGTTTTAGTAAACAGAGATAATGAAGGAAGTTAAAGAAAATAATTAAATTTTGTATTTCCTGACTTATCATGCAACCCATTTCCTGGAGTTGCTTTGGTTCCATTTTACTGCAGAAAACTTAAAAGATAATTCTTCTCTTGCATTTTTTTCCTTAAGAAATAAAAGACAAAAAGAAAGAAGGTATAATAACCATATTAAAAATTACATGGTATGATAATAAGTAACTCTTTTACATTTTAGCTGCTTTTTTAAGTGATAATAAATAGTCACCCTATAGTTTGGGAGATAGAAAAAAAGTCTTAAAATGTTTTTTAGTCTTTCATCTTTTTTTAACAAGCTTAGGGGCAGGTTCAGCATAATTAGGAAGTATACATACACTGCGTACCCACGCTATTTACGTTTTCAAAATCTGTTGGAAACTCAAGTTAGACAAAAGCCTTATGAGTAGAAAAATCATTTTCAGCAATATTTTTTCTTCCCTGAAAAACTATTATGGGTTTTCTAAAAGAAAGCTATGTATGTCTTGCTTTAATAAAACTGCTTCACATTAAAGCATAACTTATAAACTCACAAATATTTCTTTTTATTCTTTCAGGTTGCATGCATCATTCCTTAAATTGAGCAGAGGTAACTGGATCAAATAATTTATGGGAGAGAGAGGAAAAGCTATACAGAATTATGATAATTCTTAATTAAGCAGTATACTTTTGTAAGTGGATCACTCTATAATTACTTTCTGCTGCACTGAATGCAGCAACAATAACAAAATGCTATTTTAAGGTATTTATTTTTTGCACACTCTGACCTTGTCATTAGTACAAAAGCAGCCATATTTACTCAGGTTTTTTATTCTGTCAAGACAAGGAAAACCTTCTCCTACTCTCAAGTGATAGCCAGACATAGAATCAGAAATTTATTTTCTTGAAAAATTACAGAAATACATAGACAATTGCACTTTTCAATTCTTTGTTAAGACATTAGCGTATCTGATTACCACACAAAAATTCAGATTTGTAGAAAACTGGCATTTTTTCACAGTCTCTAAAAACTGTTTTGCTTTTCATAAAGTTTCGATTTGCTATTTTCTCAGAATTTTACAATTCAAGGTAAATAACAAACTATTGGTTTTCTTTAAAGTTCTTTGAAAAACCTAAGTATACACTCCTTGGACAATAATATGTGTGTGTATATGTGTGTGTGTTTAGGAAATCCTACTTACTGGAATTTAGACTATTTGGATATTTTGATTTCAAAAGGGGAGAACAATTTGTTTAATACCTTTACAGATATAAATTGATAATTTATATTACAATAATCAGTAAAATTATTCTCAAGTCATCAGAATTAAATTTTATATCTGCATATTCAATATAATGGGCATTTTATTATACAGATTATAAGAAAATTCTCCAAAAGTTCTGGTTTTAATTTTTGGATGACAAATTAACTAAACACCTCATAGTATAGAAGACGGAAAAAAGCCTATCTCCCAAAATTAATTTGAAAATGAAATTTTCCTTTTCTGTGTTTAAGGTACCACTTTGTAACTTTATTGTACTATGTCCAAAACGCCCTCTGAGCATTAAAAATGTAACAATGTTTCTACCTTTTGATGTCTATTTTATGACCTTTTGATTCATAGCATGGCCCTGTAGTTAATTAAGAGACAGATAACGTAAACTCACAGCTGCCTTTAATGTGATTTTCAGATCCATACTTAGATACTTTGCATTTAAAAGGCAAATGAGAAATTTGATTACGTTCTTTATTGTTTAATCTAGTATTAGTAAAAATCTATTCCCTTCTAAAATCCCATTGTCAAAGCATCAGATACCAAAGTCGGCTGGTCCGGTTGCCAAATATGTTAAGCTCGCAAATTATTTTGAAAATGGCGGTCGTTTTCATGTAAATTATAATTTTCTTTTTCATAGGCAAGGTTATGGTACTTATCTACTACAAGAAACATGTATAAACATAGTCTTTTATCTTCCACTTCAGTATTAAAATACGCAGTTCTTGCAAAGAGGAAAAACATCTGGTTCAATTACTCTGAACCCTGACTACATGTGGGCCAGTAATAATATGAATTGAATTGAAGAATGAACCTTGTGTTTAATCTTTTTATTTCCTTAAAATTTTAATGTGAGTTTTTCTATGACACATATTACCCATGTTAGCACATTTGGAACAAATGTATAAGTGTATTTTCTGAATAAAGTCAAAAGTCTAACTTGTTTTTAGTTCCATAATGTTTTAATGTTTAATTCTGTTGTGTGTTTTTCTCCCTTTCCCCCTTACTCTCCAAAATCACCAAACCTGGAAAACAGGCTGATTGTATCTGTCTATGAGCAAAGGAAACCTGAAGGAACCAAGGGCCTGGCTGGACAGAGTTGTCATGTGTCTGCCTGTCTACACTTGCTGTGCAGAACATCCGCTCACCTGTACAGCAGGCACAGACAGGCAGTCACATGACAACCCAGCCTGAATGACAACCAGCCATTGAGAGCAAGCAGCCCTCACACCATAGCATCTACACCAAGAGCTACAGCCAAAATGAGGGGCTTGGGGCCTGGGGGGTTAATCTGTTGGTTTAATACTTAACTCGTATGTATTCATATTATTATTTCTATTTTGATTCGAATATTAAAACCCACCAAAAGTAAAGTGAGTGGTGCCTATGAAATATAATAAAACCCATTTCTGAAAATGTTCCTGTGCTTTCTATAGTTCTCTTTTCCTAATTGTTGTCAGTAAATCACTACCCTTGACATTTATGATATACAGCCTTGGAGAACCCCATATCAATATAAAGAAGTCAATATAACAAAATAATATATCCTCCTAATGCTTGATAAAGAATAAATTATGCTAATATTTTTGAATCCATAAACTAAGTACAGTCTTCTGTATTTTGACTCTATTTTAAGGGGAGGGAGGATGAAGAGAGAAAGGAGAAAAAAGGAGAAAGGATAATATTCCAGAGGATCAAGTACTTTGAGTTAATAAACTCTGCAAGTTTGGGTCTGGGTCAATCATAGTGAAAACAGTATAAATCAATTTCTAGCAGAATTTCCAAAGATATTAAAATAATTACTTCTTCTCTTTGATATAGGAAATGGTGACGTTGAAACTACACTATTTCCAAGTGTGCTGATGTACACAGACTTACTACTGTGTCATTGTTCAACTCAGAAGGGGCTCCAGTTCTAATAGTGGTATTATGAGAGCCAGCGCATCCCTTGGAGCATTTGATTCCATTTACTGTAAACTTTCAAACTCCTGAGATGTTTAGGCGACTTAATATTTTCAAAAGCACAAGGAAAGTGGTTAACAGATATTCAATGTTATCATACCGTACCTTTTGAGAAAAACTTCAGTTTATGGGAAATTATCAGGGCTGGTTTTGTATATGAATGTTTCAAAAAGTGAGAAGATGGCTAAAATTTGAAATTTGTCAACTTTGATTTGGTTCATTAACATAATTTTAACTTCAGTATTTAAAATTAATTTTCATCTTTCTTAGAAAGAGTCTGGCCAAGCTTAAAAAATTAACAAGGCTACTAAAAACTGCTTTTTTAAATTTCATAAGTAGACATTTCACATTTATTTTTCATACAGATATTTCAGTTTTTTAAATGCAAGATTTAGTCTTAAGGCTAAGAGCCCTCATGGGGTTTTAAATATCTGATATGGTGATACTTTAACAAAACCTGACACTATAACTTCTTTAAGGAAAAAAATTATGTGATGGGGCCAAACTATGAAGAGGAAAGTATGATTAACCTAAATGTCTCACATTTAAACAATCTCATCTTAAGGAAATAAGTCACCTGCTAAAATTCACTGCTGCTTCTGCCAGATGCATCGTGCAATAATAAGGCTTTTTCCCTTAAATAAAAGCCCATGGCTAGCAAATAAAGCCCCAAATAATACTTCACAAAATGTAAAATATAAATGGGAAGACAGTACAGAAACTTCTCATGGAATATTGACATAGCTCTAACCAATTTCAAATGCTTTACACAATCTGCTGCAAATGCTGCCTACGGGAGTTCATGAATAGAATCAACCTGGAAGCCGCAGAGCAATCTCAGAAGGGCTTCATCACTCCCAGAATGAGACAAGAACAAGAGGGCGACTGCACCAGTCTGCCCCACTGCAAAGGGACAGCTGCTTGGGCAGGAGGGTCATTCTGAAATGAGGCATTCCAGGATAACTTTTTAAATATTTTTTTTCCTTAAAACAGGAGAGTAACAACTTAAAAAAAAAATTTTTTTTTTTGCCTAGGTGTCAAAAATATGTGGTTATATGTATGTATATATATATATATGTATAAATATATAGAGAGAGAGATATTAAATAAGACATATCTTAAAAGTTTACTTTTCTGGAAAAAAGTAATATAAAGGGTAATAGTATACTTCCAATATAAACTTTTGAGTAGGACAAACGATGTACATAGGGGAGTGGGTTTGAATCTAAATGCATTTTTAATGAACGTGTAAAACGATTTGCTATCACAGATTATTGTATAATTTTTTTTTCAAAATTATGTATCTTTGGATAATGCCAGAACATGGAAATGTCTGCATGAAATAATCCTAGTGTAACACAAGATACTGTCTGTATATAAGAAACCAGTTCTGATCATGAAGAATGTTAAAGAACATAAATGGGTTAAAGTTCAATATTCATAGGGATGTTTTTATAAAAATACCTCAGTTTTGACCAACGAAAACAGCTCCAGAAGGAGTGTGAAGAGTTTCACAGGGTCAATGCTGACCGTCTCCAACACAAGGAGCACGCAGATGTAGCAGAAAGTATGCACAATCTTAAAAAGCCTAAGTGAAAATGGAAAGAGCGCTAAGGAGGTCTATGAATCTTAGTCTCGATTTTGACCATCCAGGGATATAACTGTCACTTTGTTTCCTCTCACTAAATTTACATTTGTCATCTGTTCGAGCTGCACAATAAAAACAATACTAAGTAAATATCCCTATAAGGGAATTATATAATCTCCTTATCAAGCTATCCAAACACTTCAACCCACAAAAATGAGGCCTGTAATTTCTTAAGAGTCCAAAGAATGTCCTTATTGCAGTGCAGATGGTGAATTTTCTTCAATCATTTAAGGTTAGTACATTTCCATTGGAAATGCTTCTGTTGTGTTATTCTAGTTTCTTAGGAGTATCCCATTATGATTTTACTCTTAATGTTAGACTACAGAAAATAGAATAAATATTGACTGAGTGCTTTCATTATACATTAATTAGTAGTTCCCTTTCTTTAGAGATTTTAACTATCTTTGTTAAAAGTTATTATTTATGTTATTTTATATTTCTCATTGATTTTAAGAAAAATAAAGCTCTTTTCTCTTTGAATCAGAGTATTCTATGCTCCCAAAGTTCATATTTTAAACATATATTAAAGAAAGGCCACATTTTCTAAATCACATTTTAAAGTATTACTGTAAAATTATCTAGACCAAAAATCCTTTTAGAATGAGTTTCTGTTTTATCTTCCCACCTTGCTCTTTTCTAAATCCCTCCTAAGAATGGGACAACATATATTTACAATGGGGGAAAATAACATTGGGAAATTTATTTTCCGCTTAAATAATCTTTAATCCAGGAAGTCACATTTATATAGTCAGAGGAGAAAAAAATCCATTCATCTTTAATGATAAAAATTAACAAAATTCTGTGGCAATCTACCTCCACGAGTAACTTTACCCTGAAATTCGATAACTTAATTAAGGCACTTGATATGCCAAAACATGATGCATTATTATGCTACATTTATTCATTTACTGTCTCAATAACATCTTTATTCAATTTTTATTTAACTAGTGCCTCCTGTCGGTACTGCATTCCCTGGTAGCAGAACAATAAACCGAACAATGGCTCCTGGTCACAAAAGACTTAACAGTTTGCAGGAATACTTAGCACGTGTGATGAGTACTCATTTCAATTTTCACTTTCTGAAAAATCTCTTAAATCCATTCATTTTTACCGATTTCCATCAACTCACTCCAGCACAAGCTACTATTATCTCTTACACAGACTACCCAGTTTTGTCCTCTTTCAATCCATTCTCCATAAGATAACCGAAGGGATTTGTAAAAACATTATAATCTGATCATGTGACTCTCCAGTTGAAATTCAAAGGTGGGTGGAAAATGGTGCCTTTACTTATAATCCCAGTACTTTGGGAGGCCAAACTGGGAGGATCATTTGCAGCTAGGTGTTCAAAACCAACTTGGGCAACATAGAGAGACCTTATCTCTATTAAAAAAAAAAAAATTAGCCAGATATGATGGTGCACACCTGTAGTCCCAGTTACTCAGGAGACTAAGGAAGGAGGATCTCTTAAACCCAGAAATTTGAGGTTACAGTGACCTATGATCATGTCATTGTACTCCAGTCTGGGTTAGAGAGCAAGACTTTTGTCTCCAAAAAAAAAAAAAAAAAGGAGAAAAAAAAGATAAAAACAACAAAAAACACTTTCTAAGAACAAAACTCTATCTTTCAAGTCCCTTTCTCTCTTTGCTCCAGTCACACTGGGCTTAATTCTGTCCCTTGAATTGATCAGCCTCAATTTTGTCTCAAGACATTAACACAAATCTCTAACTCTCCAATTTAAAGTCCCCCTATCCTGTGACTTCCATCTCAGTTACTTTCTATGTCAGCAAATCACTGGCTTTGTTTTCTTCACAGCCTATAATCAGCATCTGATAGACCTTCCTGTTTGTATGTTTTCTTTGTAGGGAAATACCCTTTGTAAGGGAAGGTACTGTGAATTCCTTGCTAACCATTTCATCCTTAGTGACTAGGATAGTGCCTGGTACATAACAGGTACTCACAAATATTTTCCAGGAAATGTTCAGAAAATTAAGAGCTTTTAAGAGCACAACACTGATTCTGTGCAGCTGGCTAAGTTACTCATTGTCTTTGAGCCTTGGATTTCATCTCTAAAATGGATAATGTAAACAGAGTGCTCAGTGTCTGCTAAACTGCAAATACCCCATACAGTTACTCATTAAGATGACCATCATCATCAAGATCATCATTCAGATGGAAAGCAGGATTCAGGAGTGTAAGCAGGTAGGATGAACGGAGGAATGCTATTTACAACCACAACTACTGGACAGGAAGCCTCTTGTTACCTGGAAGGCCATTTGGTTTGGTTAAGCATTTTGACTAGTCTGTATATGCAAAGGAGCCTGCAGTGAAGGCCAGACCAGATGCTGAGAAATGAGCTGACATATATAATGGAGTAAGAAGCACCTTGAGTTTGGGGCAATCTAGACTGACAGCATTGAAGGGGGAACAAGAGGGTGGAGGAAGACTGAAGCCAATACACTGTCTGGGCTGGGCCAGCCAAACGCTAGAGCTGCTAGTGACACATCTAAGAGGGATGTCCACAGGCTAAAAACTGCTGTGCAGAAGGACATCTAATATTCCATCTGAGGTTATTTGAATGGCTATATTTCTTCCCCAAATCCTTAGTACTACAAATATCCTTGTGTTATTATTTTGATAGAAATCAAAGGAGTTAAATATCATCCATCCCAGAGCACAATGGGGTGCATATGGACACACAAGTCTGTATGTCTCTGCCCTTATCCTCCCCTCCCCCCCCAAACAGCTATCCTTTCACCACCATACAGGCCTCAGGATGCTCACACTGGCACAGTGTCCTCTGGAGGAAGAACCTGGGAAAAGATTCATGCAACTTCTGGAAATGACCTCAGGGACAATTGCATAGGAAATTCCAGAGTCTGGGGACCCTGCAGCAAAATGTAGAGAAAGAGGCAGCAGGCCTTGGGAAAATCCCTTTGGTGATTATTTATGAACAGTCTAAATCTGTGAAAGATGTTTTATTTCTTTCCTTTTTTTTTAGAAATAGGATCTCACTCTGTCACCCAGGCTAGAATACAGGAGCCTGATCATAGCTCAGTTTTCTGCTTTGTTGTTAAAATTTCTTTGTTCTGTGAAATGATGA
Organism: Perodicticus potto; assembly: GCA_963574655.1. NCBI lineage: Eukaryota > Metazoa > Chordata > Mammalia > Primates > Lorisidae > Perodicticus > Perodicticus potto. The sequence continues at coordinate 12,471 of CAUYRH010172104.1, read as the reverse complement.
TTAGATAATAGACGTTTAATTCTTTTTTATTTTTTTAAGAGAGAAGGTCTCACTCTGTCACCCACACTGAAGTGTAGTGGCATGATCATAGCTCATTGCAACCTCAAACTCCTGGGCTCAAGTGATCCTCCCATCTAAACCTCCTAATCAGCTGCAATTAAAATTGTACACCACCACACCCAGCTAATTTTTCTTCTATTTGGGGGTAGAAACTGGGTCTCACTCTTGTTCAAGCTGGTCATGAACTCCTGGCCACAAGCAGTCCTCCTAGCTCAGCCTCCCAGAGTGCTAGGATTACAGGAGTATGCCACCACACCTGGCTCCTTATTTCTTTTTATATTGAATTTTCTTAGAATAATGTCATAGGATAACATACAGCCATATAGATAAATTGTGCCAACTGTAACCACATTGTATTATAAAAATATTGTGTGGAAACATAACATAGCCTACGACACATAATGTATCGTAGGCCTGTAGCCTAGAAAGGTGGAAACCTTTCTATTAAGGTCATCTATCAGTAACATTACAAATAAATTATTGTCTTGTAGAGTAATTCATACATTCAAATTCAAGAGTAGGGCAGATAGATTCCTATTCAGGATGGGGAGAAAGTAGAAAAATGCTGGTGGTCTTACTATTGCAGTCATGCCAACCTTAGCTTAAAATCATTATGCATGCTATTGTGCTAGTGCCCCTGCCATCTTGATTAGGTAACATACAGTTTGGTATCATCGTCTGTAGCTCTTGATTAAGATGTAGGAGAGACTATAGGCTGGAGAGGAGACAACATGGAAAGTCTCACTAAAGAAATGGGATCTGAGTTTCCTTTTGTTGTCTGAACCTTATCATTTTCTGCCAAGAAAACCCAGGTCCCATATGTCCTATCTCACAACATGACATGACAAAAATTTGGAAACTAGAGGATGTGTGAGTCAAATGACATTACTGTGGGAGGGTATGATGTTACTTCTCATGGCAAAAATAAATATACCAGTGTGATGCCAAGGGCATTTATTAATATTAATATATGGTTATTCAGAGTCCTAAAAACATCTTATTGAAGTGATTCATTGAGCAATGGTCCCCATTTGATAAGTGGGAAGACTGAGGCTCAGTAAGGTGAAGTTACTTGCCCCAGCACCTGCAGTCAATCATAGTAATCCACACCTTTCAAGGCACCAAACAGATAGATAGGCCATAAGGTCTTTCGATCAATTAATGTTATCCTAAAAAACCAGTTTGAGTCATTGCCTTTTAAGCACAAATACATTTTATAACTCATTTATATTTATTATAAACCTGTCATAGGTAAGTTAAAACCATACCTATGTTCATGTGATATGCTATTCATTAAACAGTCATTTAGATTATAATGAAAATACAACAGTCTAATTATGTAGTAAAGTAGGAAGAAGACAGAACACATAAAAAAATAGGACGATTCTCTACGAAAATTTGAATAGAAATGTATCATTGAATAAATGAATGAATCGACAACTAACATGATATTTCCTGTGTCATATTTGCTTAAGAAAGGTAAATTGTCATGTTACTGGATTTCCAAAGAGTATAGGTGCTGACAAGTGTGTAAAGGGCTCAACTTACCCACAAGGTGGCTCCAAAAACTGAGTCAGAATTTAAGCTTGTTTTCACAAAGGTATACTCTAAATTTGAGGTTCTTGGGCTGGGCACAGTGGTTTATGCCTATAACCCTGGGATGCTGAGGTAGGAGAATCCCTTCAGCTCAGAAGTCAGACATCAGTCTGAGTAAGAGCAAGACCTCATCTCTACTAAAAATAGAAAAAATTAGCCAGGCTTTGTGGCATGTGCCTGTAGTCCCAGCTGAGAGGCTGAGGTAGGAGGATCACTTGAACCCAGGAGTTTGAGGTTGCTGTGAGCTAGGCTGATGCCACAGCACTCTAGTCTGGGCAACAGAGTGAGACTCTGTTCACTAATTAATTAATTAATTTGGGGTTCTTGAGACTGTCCACAGAACTGTGTTTAATCCATATGTAATAAGACCTTTATGGAACCCAAGCATCATTTAAAACATTTCTGTTCAGGAGCTCCAGTCACGCAATTGGTTAGCACGTGGTACTGGTAAAACATTGCTGTTCAAGGATAAGTGTTCAAGAGACCAGAGATGGATTATGACTTCTAATCCCCACCCTCCTGACATGGTCTGCTTGACCTTCTTCTGCATCCCCTCCCTTCCAGGTTTGGCTCCCAGCAGATACTTGTTAAATACTAGCAAAGACTAAGGATCAGTACTATCCTCTTCCTTCTGCCCTGACAGTAAGCTCAGTGAAAGTCTGCAGTGGCAGGAAACCCTGCCAAAAGGAGCAAAGGGAGCAGGGTTGAGAGCCACCGTGGCGAGGGGTGAAGAGCAATGAACAAGGATGGCTCGGGTGGATAAGGCTCTGCCCTGCTGATGCAGATGATCTGACAATTTGAAGACTGTGGTCATTCTTGAGTCAGGCATTTGTTTCTTGCAAGAGCAGAGTTCTGAACAGGTAATGATAGCTGACAACTCAAGGGTAGTTGTGTATAGCCCACAGATCTGCTACCTTAAGCATAAATACTCCTCACCACCAACTACAACCCAGCTCACCACCATCACCTCTCACCTGGATCACTGTTGAGAGTCTCCCAGCTGGCTTCTCTTCTTCTATTTTGTCACTCTTGCTCCATCTGTGCACACAAACAGTCCCACATCACAGACACCCTGGCAGCTGGAGTAATGTTTTTAAACCATTGAACCAATCGTCCCACAACCTACCAGGACACTCCAGTGGTTTTCACTTATCCTTCCCAACTGTAGTACCTCTGATTTTATTTCCTGCCACTCTCCCCCCTGTGTTCCTATGCTGCAGCCATGGGCCTCTGTCAGCTTTCATACTTACTGTTCCCTTAGCTTGAAATGTTCTTCAACAAAATCTGTACAGCCATCATTTCAGTCTCTGCTCAAGCACTACTTTCTTCTAATCTGAAGGCTTCTCCTTCACCACTTTCTCACTCATTGACTCATCTTATTTTAGTCCAAGTACTTAATATCTGATATTGCTAGCATTCTTTCTCACTAGTTTAATAGAGCAGCAGCCTTGTCTGTTAATCCCTTTTTCCTGAAATGAGCCACCCTCTGCACACATACCTTTAATAAAATGTTCATGACCCTATGCTAACATTTAACTGTGCACAGTGATTTTCTATTTGTTGTAACCAAGTACTTGTGAGGACGCTTCAGCAGCAGCGAATCTGTAAAAAGTTATCCGGAGTCTTTGGAGGAGAGGAGAAGATGACCAGTGATCACACGTGCACCAAGCTCTCAAGTCTTCTTCCCTCCCCACAGGGATCATCATATGCCTCTAGTGGGCTTATTTCAGGACCCTCAATGTCCTGCCAGAGAACTCTAAAGCCACACTCCAATGCAGTAGAGACTCCAGAGCCTCCCACAGCTTTGGAATAGGTCAACACTGAGATGCCTGGAAATCATCTTAATAAATTCTCTGTGGGGTGAGGTTGACTTGGACAACACCAAGCATCTCTGGGAATGTTGCCCACATGTGTGGTTGACAGCATAGAGTCTGGAGCCCAACAGTCTAGGTTCACATTTCTGTTTTGCCACCAACTAGCTATGTGACCACGGCAAGTTATTTTTCCTTGACAACATGAAATGTTCTGCAATAAGGGAAACTGAGTCTTGTAGAAGTTACTTTTCAAAAGGTTGTAGTGGGGTTTTTTTAGTTTTCTTATCTCAAAAATAAAGATACTAATAGTACTAATAATACCTACATTTAAGGTGGAAACATAGGTTAAATGAGTTAGTTAATACACATACAAAAACTGTTACTATTAGGATTCCTCAGTTTATCTTTTGCATCCCCATGTATAGCTAAGAAAAGCCCCAAGACTGGCATGTGTTTAAATATACATAAAGGATCATCTAAATTCTTGGGAAAAAAATATATCTAAGAGAAGATATCTTAGAGCAATGGAATTTTACAATGACAAACTATTTACTGATTTTTATATCTAGAGAAGTGTCTCACAGTTCCCCAAGCTGTGATCTTTAAAACTAGAGCCTTCCACGGGAATGACAGGGATCCCTAAGCAGCCAGTACTGGAAAGAAACCATAGCTACTCCTCACACTGTGACTATCACAATGGCCAGTTCTACTTTAGACTCTGGTCACTGATATAAAAATTTAACTATAAGCTCTTAAATAGCAATTTTGTTTGGACATTTCCATAGAATTTGATTTCCTTTGCTGCAGTAAACTCAGTGGCAGTCAAGCAATCATAACAGTATTTTTGCAACAAACTTGTGAAATGGAAAGAACTATGAGACATGAAACCATCCCTCCAACAATTGACGAAGGCACCTTATAACATTTTCAAAAGAACTCAGGCCAAGATAGGAAGGACTCAACTCTGAAACCCACCCCTACATAGCCAAATGAAATTGAGACAACCTCACCTGCACATAGATTTACCATTTTAGAGTATTCTTATCTAATGTCTGCACAGAAGGACCAGAAAATCCTCCAGTCAGACCAGAGCTATTAAAATGTTCAAAACATAAGTTTAATTTCTATGTGTATGCTCCTAAATTTAATGAATCACTTTATAGTGTTTAAATGGCCCTATAAGAGCAATGTGACTTTTTTTGTACTTTTATAACAATCAGATTTACATGAGTAGTTGCTTACAGGACCAAACTTATTAACATCTAACAAGAACCAGCACACCACAATTACCATAATCCATGCTTTTACATAGATACCAAGTTCTCAAAGAACAAAAATCAATAATTATCTGAGACTCACTTGAAAACTAGTGATATAGCCACGCTCAGAGGCCTTTCACTTGAGACAGATGTCACAGCAATAATTCCAACAATTCTTTATTAACTCTGTATCTGTATTATTCATTTTACTCTTCAGATGTTTTATTACCTTGTGCCTTTTCAACACATTATTTAAGGAAAATTACTTTCCCATACAAGTACCTTGGTGCTATTACAAAGAAGGAAGTTTTCAACTCCCGATCCCTAACTCCATTTCTTTGGGTAAACAAACACGAGACTACACCAAACAAATAAACAGGAAAAATTGGAGGGGGATATTGTAAAATTTCAAATCTATGAGGAAATGAAACAGAGATTTTTTTTAAAAACAAACATTCTAAGTTAAATCTCATTGAAAGAGAACCACTGGTGTTTTGACGCTGTCTATCACAATAATATCAATGAATGAAAAATTAGAAAGGCGTCACTGAGAAAACCGCATCACTCTCTGTGCCTTACCTCATCATCTTTATACCAAGACAAGCTTTCTGCAGTAAGGACGAACCAGTATCCCTTGGAGCCCCCTTTCATGATGCCGATGTTGCTGATGGTCAGCCACCCCTTGCGAATCACCTGCAAAAAAACAGAAATTGGCAGGGCTGTTGAGTTTAACATAAGCCAATGGAGACTAGAAGTCTTGGACTAAATGAAGTTAAAAACAAGATTTTAATTGCAATAAGGACAGTATCGCTCCTCCAAAGCTCAATGTCTACTGAGCTATTAAAAAAAAAAAATTATCTTCCAAAAGGGCAGATGACTGGAAGGAAATCTCTCCTATCATTAATGAATGAAATAAAAAATCTGACACTCATAGGGATGGTGAAGGCAGAGTGACTGAAACAGACGGGAATGAAATGAGGCAGACTAACAGGCTTGTGCCAGGCATATTTATGGCATTGCTGCTACAATTAAAACATATTTAGTTGACTGAATGAACAATAGACTTTCCATTCCTGATGCCTCTTTTCCTCTTCCAAACTACTGGCCTATTTGTTTGTCTGGTTTGTAGCTCATTAGGATTTCCACCAGAGACTAGCCAGCAAGGGGTAAAGAGAAGAAACTCAATCCAACCAATTAGCTCCTTGTCAAAGGCCCCCACATAAGACTGGTTGAGGGAGAAAGCTGAAATAATAAACTAAAATGAAAAGTCTGGTTTTTTAAAAATGTCCTTGATTTATCCATCTACTTCTGGTTGTTCTCTGCCATATTAATAAAAAAAAATACAAACACATAGTATTTTTATAAAAACCTTTATATAGAGTTTAAATTTTAAAACATCAACAACTGGGATTACAGATTTGATGGAAATAATTTATAAATGGCATTTAAGGAAAATGTTTTTTTTTCTCACAGTTGCTATAAAGTTAAATTCTGTTTTCCAGATGGCATAGTTTACCATGTCCTCTATGCCAAAGAACTCTGTCATTGTAGAACTACAAATGTAATGCTATATGGAATTGTGGAATACTGTCTTAAGTGTCAAAAAAAAAAAGAAAACCATTCAATATTCCAGAGATTGTGAAATATTAAAAAATTATTTATTGAATGACTGTCAGTTACTAAAGTAAGATGAAAATATCCTAATTTCATGAAAATGAAATCTGATTTCATTTTTATATTGCTATTAAGTTTTCTAGTTGAAGAAAGAAGGCCAATCCCAGGGGAGATTATGAAATAAACCAAAGTCCTCAGTATTGGTTTTCTGAGCCTCTATGCACTCCCAGTCCCTGCCATGCTGACTTACTATTTCAACATCTCCCAGGTGCCCATTCTTCTTTTAAGGCTCTGTTGCTTTTATAAGCTCTATCTAGCATCCCTCTCAGGTCCAGACCAAGGCAGTTTTCTCCATGGTTCAAAATTACCCCTTCTTTTTACTCTCTACTTCAGAAAGAAGAAAACAATATTTCTCAGCATATGGTTTCTACCAGCTATGTTATAATCATTGGGATGCTTTCTAAAAATACAGATTCTTAAGCCACTTACCAAGCTAAGTACATCAGAATGTGTATGCAATGCATATGAGAATTTACATTTGACCATGGTCCCAGTGCTTCCTATTCCCACTGGAGGATAAAGACCCCTGCCTGCACATACACAACAAAACTTCATTTTCCTTGGACCAAATGATTGCAACTAATTTTGAGTCACAAAGAGCTGGTTAAATTATTTCATCCTAAGATCATGACCCACATCTCTAAGGCTTACAAACAGCAAACTAGTCATAGTACTCAACCAAAGAACACTGAATTTTTCATTTTATCTGGTATCCTTAGATATAGAAAAAGTATTCTAGATACTCCACAAATTGCAATAACCAAATCACCATTTCATCTATTGGTAGAGCAGGCTGACTCTATTCAAAGAGCCATGAACTTAGTTTAATAAACATTTCTTAAGAATCTACCATGTGTCAAGATGAAATAACATGATGATATCACAATCCCCTGGCCTCAAGAATAGCATAGTCGCTCAAGTCCCATAAAGACACAGTTTCAATATAATAGGACAGTAAGAGACATGTGTCAAGCAGAAGGAGGAGAACTACATACAATAGGCATGTTGTAATGGACTTGCCTTCAGGAAATGGTACCTCAGAATCATCTGGAAGAGGAACAGAATTAGTCACCTCAAGAAGTTGTTTGCATGCTTGTTGGTTTGTATGTTTTCCATAGAGGACAAAGAAGAAAGTTTGCAAGAGTCACTTAATGCAGAAGATGTGAGTGGAAATGAAGAAGTTGAGGCCGGAGAAGGAGGTGAGAGAACCTGAGTGGATCCAGTTTAGTGAGACCTAAACTGTCACCAATCTCGCTCCCCTAACGGTACCAAGAATAAAATTTAAGTACATATTCCTAGTATATGTGTATTTATTTTAAAATTACATATGTGACCATTGTGGTAATAAATCACACACATTATATAGAAATATATGAAGATAAATTTAAAGGTATGGCATGAAGATGAAATAAATGTGAATAATAAATAAGAAAATCTATGTTATTTAATGTATTTCTTATTTAATAAATAAGAAAATGTATTTTATTTGTTACATCTATCACTTTATTATTGACCTCTTGGGAATACAGAGAAAGGGTGCTGGCACCAATATATATAATAAATGTGAACCTAAGCTATTTTCTTATTATCTAGATAAAAATACTTATCAGTAGATGTTACTGCATCTACATTGCCCTCCATTCCAATGGATCCTGCACATTCTCTGGGACAAAGAAATTGGGTTATATAAGCTAAATTACCAGACTGTGAACTAAAGCTATACTACATAACACTGAAAATAGATGAACCCACCGATCAAATACCTAGTAGATAAAATGGAAGAGAGGGGAATTAGTGAAGGTAAAGACTCTGGAACTATCTCACACATGGTTATGAGCCCCAGTGACTAGTTTCAATTAAAATGTGCAAAAAGTATAAATGACACTGAATTTTGACAAAAAAGTTATATCACTGGGTGGCGCCTGTGGCTCAAGGAATAGGGTTCAGGCCTCATATACCAAGGGTGGTGGATTCAAGCCCGGTCCCGGCCAAAAAACTGCAAAAAAAAAAAAAAGTTGTACCATTAATTTTAAATATGTACTTCATGTTAAAATGCTAATACTTTATGTACAAAATCCATTTTAAAAATTAATTTCACCAGCTTCATTTTATTCTCTAATGTGGCTAACAGAAATTTACAAATTCCATGTGTGGCTTGCATTATTTTTTTTTATTGGACAGTGTGCTGTTTTAGATGATTCTGAAACTCTTGCAGATGCCAATTTTTAGAACTAACCATTCTAAAACATTCTAACCATTCAGAAAGAATGGAGGAAGAGAACTAAGTTTTGTAAAGTGGGGAGCTGATAATGAATTTGGCCAAGGCTGTGCTAAATTTGAGGTCACTGTAGGAAACACACACACAGAGGTGGGCTGACTTCTGGTAAAACAGGGAAAGGTTGAGATTGGAGGTCTGAACTTACCAGCGCTCAGCACATACACACACACACACAAGGGGGCAGTTAAAACTGAGCAAAATAGCAATGACTCAAGGTGAAATCCTGGGGAGATACTAACATTTTGGAGGTGATCACAAAAGATTCTGAAAAGTAATGCCAGAGAAATAAAAGCAGTAGGGTCGTGGAAGCCAAGGGCAAAGTGAATTTCAAGGAGTGCATGGTTGTGTCAAGTTCAGCACAGAAAAGGGCATGGAAGTACAATGCAGACATCACAGTGTCTCCAGCTGTGCTGGTGTCAGCATGGTGGTGGGATGAGAAGTCAGAGTTCATTGAGTAGAAAAGTGAATGGGAAGCAAAAAAAAAATGGACACAACTCCTAAAGAGGGAACTCTCCCCAGAAGAGGGTGGAAAATGGAGTTAAAACCAAAATAGGGCATAGAGTCAAAGAAAGTGGTGGTGATTCTGATCTGGTTTTAGGGGGGTTTCCGTTTGTTTGTTTTTGGTTTTTAGCATAGACAACAATTTAGCATATTTATTGTTTGCAAGGAAATAATTAGTTGAGAGTTAAGAGGTTGGTGGTATAGGGAAGATGATACGAGGACAAAGACAGCAGTGATAAGATGAGAAACACAGGGAAGAATCTAGCCTTGAGTAGGAACAAAGCTGCCACCATCACTTGAGCCTGGGGGAGGCTGGGGGAGGGAGGGAGGGTGTAAGTCTCTTGTGAGGAACAGAGAAGACAGTTTAGGAGTCTTGTATTTGATCTTTCTACTTCTCTTAAAAAGAAAAGGGACAAAATAATCTACAGGAGAGTGTAGTTGAAAAGCTGGAAGGCTGAAGGCAGTGATGCCCCACTGGAGCAATCTGCAATTGAGTGAGCACAAACACAACTAGAATTAAAAAATGGCTGTAAGCTAAAGATGAAGACCAAAATGTGCTCAGACACAATCAGCATAGTTGTGTTATCTTTCCTACTAGCTTTCTGAACATCCAATGTAGGAAATGGAGGATAAATGGGAATTGACCCAGCGTTCTGAATTTCTGAACTCAAAGGACCTAAGTACAGAGGTATAAAAATGTTGAAGGTTAGGGGTAAGTGAGGTTTGACCACAGGAACTGAATCAGGGGGCATTGTGAGACCTGCCCCTGAAGGATTCTTATGAGCTTTAAGATCCCAACCCAACAGAGTCTGAATGCTGATAGTCATTAGCATTCAGAATGCTATCTGAGTTGACTTAGTGCCTATCACTAAAGGCAACTAAGTTTGGAATAAGGACCATAGAGGTTACTGGCCATGCTCTCTGTCTCCTAAGAAAACTACAGTGCCACCACAGTCCCAGTGACATAGTGCAACATACTGTCATCAACAGCAAGGACTTCTGTTTGAAACAAAGGAGATAGTGAGAAGGAAAAAGGAGGACAAGGAGGTGAACAAGAAGAAAGAACACATGAAGAGGAACCAACAGAAAAATCTGGGCAACATGAAAAACCAAAACATGAACTCCCCCAAGAGACCATGAGGCAGCAACTGCAGAAGACTCCACCTATAAAGAATCAATAGACTTGAAAGAAAGGAAATTTAAAATATGATGATAAAGACAATAAAAAGAATGGACAAGAAAATGGAAAGACAGAACCAAAAGTTGGACAAGAGATATATAGAATATAGCAGAACTTAAGGAAACGAAGGAGATAATCAGTGAATGTAAAGATACAGTAGAAAGTATCAAAAATAGGTTTAGACCATGGAGAAGAAAGAACCTCAGAACTAAAGGATAAAGTTTTTGAGTTAACCCAGGAAGCTAAACAGGCAGAAAAGAGAAAGCAGGGCAGGCGCTTAAAGAACTAGGAGAATCCATGAAGCATTCAAACATACGAATAATAGGGATTCCTGAGGGGAAGAAGACTGTCCCAAAGGAATAAAAGCCCTACTGGAGACTATCATAAATGAAAGCTTCCCAAATTTTACTAATCTTTCTTAATCTGATCGAAGCCATCTACAACAAACCCACAGCTAATATTATACTAAATGGAATAAAACTGAAAGCTTTTGCACTTACAACTGGAACCAGACAAGGTTGTCCTGTATTGCCACTACTATTCAATATAGTGCTGGAAGTTCTAGCCAATACAATCAGCAAGAGAAGGAAATAAAAGGCATCCAAAGGGGTGCAGAGGAGGTCAAACTCTCATTCTTTGCCAATGACATGATCTTATACTTAGAGAATCCCTAAGACTCAACCACAAGACTCCTGGAGGTGATCAAAAAATATAGCTATGTCTCAGGATATAAAATCCATGTCCATAAATTAGTAGCTTTTGTATATCCAATAACAGCCAAGATGAGAAGCTAATCAAAGACACAATTTCCTTCACATTAGCTTCAAAAAATATGAAATACCTAGGAATATACATAACAAAAGAGGTGAAGGACCTCCATAAAGAAAATTAAGAAACCTTAAGAAAAGAAATAGCAGAAGATATTAACAAATGGAAGAACATACCATGCTCATCGCTGCAAAGAATCAACATTGTCAAAATGTCTATTCTACCCAAAGCAATCTACAGATTCAATGCAATCCCCATTAAAATACCATCATCATACTTTCAAGATTTTGAAAAAATAATTCTTCATTTTGTATGGAACCAGAAGAAACCCCGTATGGCCAAGGCAATTCTTAGTAATAAAAACAAAGCTGAGGGTATCACCCTACCAGACTTTTGGCCATACTACAAGGCCATAGTGATCAAAACAGAATCGTATTGGCACAAAAATAGAGAAATTGACATTCGGAACCAAATTGAAAACCATGAGATGAAACTAACATCTTATAGCCACCTGATCTTTGATAAACCAAACAAGAACATACACTGGGGAAAAGAATCCCTAGTCATTAAATGGTGCTGGGAGAGCTGGATAACCACATGTAAAAGACCAAAACTGAACCAGCACCTCTCACTGCTTACAAAATGGATTCAAAGCAGATAAAAGATTTAGATCTAAGGCATGAAACAATAAAAATGCTCAAAGAAAGAGTGAGTAAAACACTTGAAGATATCAAGTGCTTTTTGAGGGGAAAAATTTTGTGAAGAAGACTTCTGTGGCAACTGCAACAACAACAAAAATAAACAAATGGGACTAATTAAACTGAAAAATTCTATACAACTAAGGAAACAACAACCAAAGCAAACAGACGACCTTCAGAATGGGAAAAAGATATTTGCATGTTATGAATCAGACAAGAGCTTGATAACTAGGAGCTACAGAGAACTCAAATTAATCAACAAAAAAAGACCCAACAATCCCATATATCACTGGCAAGAGTCATGAATAAACCTTCTCTAAAGAAGACAGATGAATGGCTAACATATGAAAAAATGCTCATTGTCCCTAATTATCAGACAAATGCAAATCAAAACTACCAAAATATCACCTAACTCCAGTGAGAATGGCCCACATCACAAAGCCTCAAAGCTGCAGATGCTGGCATGGATATGGAGAGAAGGGAACACTTTTACACTGCTGGTGGGACTGCAAACTAATACAACCTTTTTGGAAGGAGGTTATGTAGAATCCTCAAAGAACTCAAACTAGACCTCCCATTTGATCCTGCTACTCCATTACTAGGCATCTACTCAGAAGAAAAGAAATCATTTTATCATAAGGAC
>CAUYRH010172103.1:0-22934 GCA_963574655.1 Perodicticus potto | reverse complement strand
CTGAGGAAAGAGGATCGCTTGAGCCCAGGAGTTTGAGGTTGCTGTGAGCTGTGTTGTGGCAGCAGTCGACCCAGGGCACAGAATGAGAGGCGCTGTGTGATAATAACAGAACACTTCCACTAGTCTACAGTTGGGCAAAAGCATCTCACAAAGTCTATTTTTTATTTTATTTTTTTTTTGAGACAGACCCTCAAGCCGTCACCCTGGATAGAGTGCTGTGGCATCACAGCTCACAGCAACCCCAACTCCTGGGCTCAAGCGAGTCTCCTGCCTCTGCCTCCCAAGCAGCTGGGACTACAGGCGCCCGCCACAACGCCCGGCCATTTTTTGGCTGTTGCCGTCATTGTTGTTTGGCGGGCCTGGGCTGGATTCGAACCCGCCAGCTCTGGTGTACGTGGCTAGCACCTTAGCCCGCTGAGCCACAGGCGCCGAGCCAAAGTCTATTTTTTAACAGTGTCGAAGAGCTCATGTCGCATATTGAATAGTGCCCTGAAAGTGAAAAACAGAATGGTTGCATGGAGTACTCAAATTTTTGTTTCTGCTGAATACATATCACTTTGGCATCAGGAGAGTCTCTACACCAGCGGTTCTCAAACTTTGGGGGAGCATCAGAACCCCCAGAGGGCTTATAAAAACCCAGAGTGCTGGACTTCCACCCCAGAGATTCCCATTAAGTGGGTCCAAGGCAGGACCAAGCTGATCAAGAGCTATCTTGCTCAGTCACACATCATCCTCTTACAAATTTTGAATGTATCTATTGATAGAAACTTCACTCATAACTAGATGATGACTTTTAAATCTCTAGTTATGGACGTGGAAAGTACCTCCAATATATTGTTGAATGAAAGAGGAAAAAAACGATTTGCACAAAAGCAAGATACAAGACAGCATCAAGGAAACACCTCAGGCCAGGTGTTATAGGTGGCTGGCTCCTGTAATCTGAAAACTTCAGGAGGCAGAGTCGGGAGGATCATTTGAGACCAGAAGTTTGAGACCAGCCTGAGCAACATAGAGAGACTCTGTTTCTATGAAAACAAAAACAAAAACAAAACGAAACAAAGCAATCTAGCCAGATGGGACGTGATGGCACGTGTATGTAGTCCTAGCTACTCAGGAGGCTGAGGTGGCAGGAGGATGGTTTAAGGCAAGGAATTTGAGGTGGGAGTGCACTATGATAATGTCACTGAACTCTAGACTTGGTGAGAGAGTGAGATCCTGTATCAAAGAAAAAAAGAAAGGAGCGGAGTGGGGAGGAGAGGGAAGGGGGGAGGGGAGAAGGGAGCACATTCAAATCACAGGTATTGGCCCAGGCTGTGCCCACAGGGGATAGGGGGGCTGCGGTTGTTTGGGAAGAGAGGCGGGGAGGGAGAAAGAAAGGGAGGCGGAGGGAAGGGGGAAGTGTCCTCTCAGTGAAAGGCCACCATCAGACTGAGGTTCTTTGTAGTTTATCCTCTCCTTGTAAAAGTCGGACTCACAGCAGTTTTTCCAGACGAATGAGTCTTTCTTCTTTGTTGTATTTCACCAGAGAAAAAGGCGGGGGAGGAGGAGGGGGTCAGCAAGTGCTTGGGAATAATAGAAGGATGAGAGAAGAATCCCCAGTGCTGTAAGCTGCCCCTTGCCAGTGGCCAATCAGCTTGGGAAGGAGGGTGGGAGCAGGAAAGTGGCACGGGCGATCCCTCCCTTCCGTAATGTCCAAATTTCACACAAAGCACAGCAATGTGGATTCACATTCATCCATCTTATTTTAGCTCATCTTGTGGCCACTTTGATGCTGTTTTCTTGTACCAGTAGAAATGTTCCTACGTGGACGCGATCCACTTCCCATCTCCTCTTCCCCTGGCCCCACTGACAGCTTCAATATGGGTGGCCCTCTAGCCCTCCACTCCCAGGACTGCTTGGCCCAGCCCAACAGAAGGACAGGTGTCAGGTGTGCAGAGCTGGGAGGAGAGCGAGTGGGGGCTGCTTGGCTCAGTTACTTGTGCAAATCTTTTATTCTGGAATTAGAGACTCTGTGTGAAATAGCTGGGGGGAGGGGACAGGGTAGGAATTCTGTCTTCACAACTGCTGTTCTCAGGGGTGGGGAATGAAGTCAGTTGGGGAGGTGGCAAGGCTGAGGGACCTGAGTAACAAACAAAGGGAGGAAGTGAGCTGACACTAAAGGAATGGGGCTCAGATGGACCATCCAGGGCAGAGGCCAAGCATATGTGGGGGACAGAGGTAGCTACAGATGGCTCCTTGAGGCCACAGGAGTGCATGTTCTTACCCAGGCAGTGTGGGCAGGACTGAGTGTGTGCAGAGTGATTAGAGCTCCAGAGCTGCACCCAACGGGACCCCCTCAAGGCAGGAGCTTGCAGGGAGCTGTCAGAAGTCACATTTGTCAGGACACGTCTGGGTGTAACGGACAGACACCTACTCAGGCCCCAAAGAGCTCTCAAAAGTGCTCACATCTAGTGAGACAGCCAGGGTCCTTTCCTCTTCTCATAGAAGGTGGGCTAGCAGCAGGCCTTCAGGGAAGCCAGGAGCTCAGGGAGGCTGTGCTGAGTGTGGGGAGAATTAAATCAGTCTGAGGTTGCTATTTTAATATGGTATGAGTTTCATTAACCACAGACACCAGAAAGTTCTGAAAATTAACCAAGATTCTCCCAGTGGATAGGCAAGGCTGCCTTGATAGAGTTCGGGTGAAGAGAGTGATCAGAGGGTACACAGTTGCTGGGGCTGATTTAATGCTCTTGATGTCAGGCACAGTGCCCAGTGCTTTACCGAAATCTTCTCACTCCATCCTTGCCACAACCCTGTGACCTATGTACTGCTATTATCCCCACTTTGCAGATCAGGAGGCCGAGGCACAGAGCGGCAAGCCTAATGCTTACGGCCACATAGCCCGGACTCATCACTTCCAATCCCTGCTGGGCTCGGCTTGCCCAGTTAGCCACTTGCCTGTAGAACCAGGGGCTGTCTGTGGGAGATAGATGGACGACACTAAGCTGGCATTTACGGTGGGCTTGCTGAGTGCGAGGCATGATGCTAAGCGCCTCTGTTGGTAGACGCCCTGAGAAAACCCTCCTTGGAACCTCGGCCCCCTTCTTTCTGCCACTTTGTAAGGAAACTGTTTTTTTTTTTTGAGACAGAGGTTTACTTTGTCACCCTCGGGAGAGTGCTGTGGCATCACATCTCACAGCAACCTCAAACTCTTGGGCTTAAGGAAACTGTTTTCTTTTGGCGAAAATTAAATTATTGGAATCCTATGTGCCTTAAATATAACAGAATCTGGTGCAGCCTGTTGCTTATGCTAAACATCTGTGCAAAATGCCACATTTGAAAGAAACCATGTGATTGGCTTTTAGCAGGATATTTCTAGAAAGATCAGAGGGTGACTTGCACTTGGCTGCTCCACCTTGAATGTCTCAGTGAGACCAAGGATTCCACCTCCCCTGCACCCAGCAGGAAAAGCCCCACGGCCATCTTACTTTGGTGAGGGGTGTGTGCTGAGTCTGGCTTCTCCCAGGACTGAGCCGGGCAGAGCCAGTCCTCTTGACAGGCTGCCCGAAGGGTATTTGCCCTTGCTTCCCACTGCTACTGCCATCAGCACCAGGCAGCACCCTGCTTGGTGGGCAAAGGATCTGGGACTCTTTCCTCACCTTTGGACTGGAATGCCATGTGTTCCATAGGAGGACAGCGAGGCTAGAAGCAGTGGTCGTTTGCCCACTGCCACACAGCTGGGGAGCTGGGGAGCTTGGACAGCAACCCCAGACAGTAGGGGCCCTTCAGAAAAGTGACTCAGCAGGGCCAAAAAACTGATCTGAGGAGATGATTTGCATTTTCCACAAGCATCCGCAGAGACCCAGCTGTGCTCCAAGGGAGGACCACAGCTCCTGAGGGGGGTGGACAGGGTGGGATGGGGAGTTTCAGGAGAAAGATGCAGGGGTGGTGCTGAAGCACCTGCGGAGCCAGGACGCTTCCTCAATGGCTTTCTCAGCTTCGAGTCCTGGGGCACATAGGGGTGGAGGATAATTAGGATATGGAGTAACTGAAGGATGTGGGCACTGATTTCAAGTGCGTGTAATTGAAAAGTTTGACTGCTGGCCCACCGTGTTCTTAAACTAAATTCTACCCTTTATAGTCATGTGAATTGGCCCAGCAAGACTTGCTTTGTCACTGCGCCCCTGTTCAATCATGGATCTATGTGGGTTCTAGCAGAGAAACAAAACCAGTAAGAGATACATATTAAGAGGTTTCTTCCTTTTTTTTTTTTTTTTTTCAGACAGAGTCTCACACTGTCAATCTGGGTAGAATGCTGTGGCGTCATAGCTTACAGCAACATCTAATTCCGGGGCTCAAGCAATCCTCATGCCTCAGTTTTTCTATTTGCAGTAGAGGTAGAGTCTCCTTCTTGCTCAGACTGGTCTCGAACTCCTGAGCTCAAGCAATCCACCCACCTCAGCCTCCCAGAGTGCTAGGATTATAGGCATGAGCCACCTCGCCTAGCCTAAGAGATTTCTTATAAGGAATTGGCTTACGTGATGGTGGGGACTGGTCAGGAAGGTCCAAAATCCACATGGCAGGCCACCAGAAAGGACAGATTGAGACTCGTGGGCATGGGCCAGAGCTGCAGTCCAGAAACAGAATTTCTTCTTTCTCTGCTCTTAAAATTTCCCAACTGATTGGCTGAGGCCTGCACAGATGATCTGGACTATCTCCCTACTCAGAATCAACTGGAAACAGACTTTCATGATATCTGCAAAATACTTTCATAGCAACACAAAGATCAGTGGTTGACTGACAGATGGGTCTGAAGTGTTTCGACTCCCGACACCTCTGACACCAAATGTGTAAGCATGCGTTTTCCTCCAGCCAACAACTAATTCTCCAAGTCTCCAGATACAAACTGGATATCCCATAATTCAGTTGTCACACTTGAAACCCAGAGTTAACACAGATCCCACAAAATTGCCCCCATTAAGATGCTTGTCCCAACCCCCAGGAAACCACCCATATCTGATCAACTGGCTATAAAATGACTATTCTGATGACCCCTACTCATGTTCCAAAATTTGCTAGAATGGCTCACAGAACTTAGAAAAACAGTTTACTTATTATCGCTGTCCATTATAAAGGATACAACCCAGGAAGAGCCAAAGGGCAGAGAGGCATAGGTCAAGATATTGGGGTGTGAATGACCTTCCCAGAACCTCCACATGCTCACCAACTCAGAAGCTCTCCAAACCTTGTCATTTACGAGTTTTGAATGGAAGTTTCATCATGTAAACATGATTGATTAAATCATTGCTCATTGGCGATTGAACTCTGTCTCTCCTCTCTGTCCACCACAGAGTTCTGGAGGTAGCTGAAAGTTCCAACTCTCTAATCACATGGTTGGTTTTTTTGGCAACAGCTCCCCCATCTTTGGAGCTATCTAAGGAGCCCACCAAGAGTCACCTCATTAAGATCAGGTCTGGTTCAAAGGGCTTATTATGAACAATAAAAGATGCTCTTCTTTTTTTTTTTTAAATTTTTTTTGTAGAAACAGAGTCTCACTTTATCGCCCTCTGTAGAGTGCTGTGGCGTCACACAGCTCACAGCAACCTCCAACTCCTGGGCTTAGGCGATTTTCTTGCCTCAGTCTCCCGAGTAGCTGGGACTACAGGCACCTGCCACAACGCCCGGTTATTTTTCTATTTTTGCAGTTCGGCCGAGGCCGGGTTTGAACCTGCCACCTTGGGTATATGGGGCCAGCGCCCTACTCGATGAGCCACAGGTGCTGCCCAAAAGACGCTCTTCTCATGGCCATCACTTAGGAAATTATAAGGGCTTTAGGAGGTCTGTGTCAGGAATGGGGGACAAACACTGAACATCTGTGTGCTTTTACATGATGTGTTCTCTTTGCAAGCAGCGTCAGGCCATGCACTTATGTATAATATGCAAGTTTTGTAGTGTCTATTCTGCCTTGATACTTCATTAAAAACCATGAGAGTACTAAACTCTGAGATTTTAGGGATTAGTTTTTTGATTTTTTTTTTTCATAATCTGAAGGGTTGAAAGAGAATTGAATGGGGATGGACTTTCTTTGCTGTTGAACAAAGATGGTCATTGTATTACCAATGATGTTTAAGTCCACCTCTAGGACACACAGATGAGGTTTTCAGTGGCCATTGCCAAGAGCATATCTCAAAAGCAGGACTCTAATCCTAGTCTCCTGACTTCATCCACCACGGCATTCCCTCTGTCCACAGAAGAGCCAGGTGTGGTGGGACAGCCCCAGCCCTGCCCCTCCTCACCATGTCCTTCAGGCCTTGGTCTGAGTCTCTCCCAACTGAGGCTTCTAGCTCTAATTGCCTTTGACTTCTAGTAGGCTCCTGCCTCCAGGCCTTGCAAGCAGCTTCATGCCCAGCCCAAGTCAAGCTCTCCTCCTGGGGTCCTGAACATAAAGGGCAGAGGGATTCTCCCTTCAGTTCTACAAGGCAGCAATGCACAGGCCCTCAGGGGCATGGAAATATTTGCAATGACGTGTGTTCTTGCAAGGTGTTTGCTTAGAACCTCCAGGAGGACCATTTCAGTGATGTGCAGACAGTGTGAGGGTATGTGATTAACACACACACACACACACACAAACTTAATGTAGGGCGCCGGCCCCATATACCGAGGGCTGCAGGTTCAAACCTGGCCCCGGCCGAACTGCATCAAAAATTAGCCGGGTGCTGTGGCGGGCGCCTGTAGTCCCAGCTGCTTGGGATGCTGAGGCAAGAGAATCGCCTAAGCCCGAGAGCTGGAGGTTGCTGCGAGCTGTGACTCCACAGCACTCTACCGCGGGCGACAGAATGAGACTCTGTCTCACAAAAAAAAAAAAAAAAAAAAAAGGAAACTGTTTATGTTGTATGTGCATGTGCTTGATTCGTCCAGTGTGCCCACAGCTGGCCATTTTCTGAAGCCCATGGAGCTGAAGTCAGTAGAAGGTCCTCCCCTGCCATGATCCGTGGGCTGCTTGTGAAAGGCATGACATGTTACCACAAGACAAGGCTCACAGCCCAGCAGTCCCAGACTTAGCTTGTGGCTAGATCTGGGCACAGAATGGAGATGATGTCACTGGGGCTCCACATTCATTCATCCAATTAACTAAGAGTTAATTAGTATTTCCAAGTGCTTTGAAGATGAGGGGTGCTGTTTATTCTCGATTGGGGCGGTGGTGGCTGAGAGAGGGAAAGCAAGGAGTGTGGACACTGGAATGGGACGATGGGTTGATGCTGCTGCCGCCGCCTTGTTGGGAGGCTGTTATGAGACATTTGTGACAGTGTGTGAGTTGCTAGGACAAAGTACCACAAACTTGATGGTGGCTTGAAACAATAGAAATTTGTTGTTTCCCAGTTCTGGGGGCCAGAAGTCTGAGATCAGGGTGTCAGCAGGCCTTCAGAAGCCTCTAGAAGAAGATCCTCCTTTGTCCCCTCCAGCTACTGGTAGCCCCAGGTGTTCTTGGCCCATGGCCACATCACTCCAATCTTTGCCTCTGTCTCCACATGGCTGTCTTCACTCATATGTCTGTGTCTCTCTCTTCTTATGAGAACATCGTCATACTGAATTAGGGACCACCCTAATGATCTGCTCCTAACTTGATTATGTCTGCAAAGATCCTCTTTCTCAGTCAAATCACATTCACAGATACTGGGGATTAGGATTTCAACACCTCATTTTGGGGACACAATGCAGTGTGTAACAGTGTCCATCTGCTCTCCATTGGCCAATGGGTACTTCATTCCTGTGAATTTCCCTCCTTCTTTCCTCAGCACAGCAACCTGGGAGCAACTGAGAGGACCAAACACTTCTAGAAGTAGCTGGTCAGAAGCTTCTAGGAGGGGATTATTGTTATAATAGGTATTTCATGAATGGACTTTTCTTCTTGAAAGACCTTGGACAAATCTCAGCCCATCTTGGCATCTTGGCCACTGAGCAAGGCAGAGGCTGACCTAGGTGCCTCCCAGCCTGCCTCTTCTCAGTTCTAAACACAAGAAGACCAGTGCCGAAGCCTGGTCTCCAAAGCTTTCCCCATTCCCAGGCAGTCCCAGGCCAACTTGGATCCATGGAACTTGGATCGTTATTTTTTTCTCATTATTGCTGGGGTCTCATGCTGATGCAGCTTCTGCTTCTCTTTAGTTCTAATCATCCCAGCATACCATTTCCTGTGCTGGCACTGCAGGGGGTACAGGGGACCTACCTCTGGGGGCACCTTAGTCTAGAGGAGGCAGGAATAAATGGTAAAAATGTCAGGCTAGTGTGATTGTGACTGTGGAAGCAAAAAGAGAGTCTCATCTGGCCTGGCTGCCAGCTGAGTAGGAACATGTGGGAGTCAGTCAAGTACAGAAGGCAGAGACACTCCAGGGACGGGCATCCCAGGCTGGCGGGAGTCCTTCTAAAGTTCCTGAGTACCTTGTCTGTAGAGATCCTGGCCCAGAGGAGCTATAGATGTCAGAGGTTATCTTGGGCTCCTCTAGATCAAGTGCAGCCTCTTCATAGCCAGGGTCCTGAGCAGATTATCATGGTAATGGGACAGGGAACTTGGAACCCTTGGTTACACATGGCATGGGGTACCCTTACCTGAACAGCTGGTGGTGCCCTGGGGCCTTGGATCTCTGTAGACTTGGTCTCTGTGCTACCTAGGCCCTTATCGAAAGCCCCTTCAGTTGGGCTGTGGCTAGATGGCCTTTGTCGGAGAGCCCTAGATCAGCCTCTAAGCTTCAGTCCTTTAAATTCTAACCCCAGCCCCCAAAGGAGCATGTCTAAGTCTCAGTACATTTCCTTGCTGGGACCTGAGGTCCAGACCCAGGATCAGAAGTCCTAATTTTGAGCCTGGAGGCAGTGCTGGGACAAGCATTCACTTACCCAAGCCATTGGATTCTTAGGTCTTTTTGAACCTGCCCCATGGATCTGCCCAAATCACTCAGCACCCTCTAAGTCAGCACTACCTTATGTGACCTCTGTACAGCTTTTGCCATCATCATTTGGTGCCAAACTAGCCAAATTGATGATCTGACTGGTTTTGGCAGACGGTATAGGGATCTAGCTTCAGTCCTCGGCCTGTCAGAGGAGAGTAGGGCCCTGTGGGAAGTAGGTTGGAGTAATGGGTAGGGCTTGACGTGCTGCCCCATGCTGGATTTGTGGCAATTAAACTTGTTAGGACTTGCCTGTCCAAAGGCCCCCTTGCAGCTGGATCCCAGCCTCATAATCGGGCCCTAGGACCTTCCATGCCTAAGGGGCCTGTTTGGTACCCTTCTCCTCCAGGGTCTCCACACAATGACTGGGCTTCAGACTCAACTCTGGCTCTATTGTCTACGCTAGTTCTGTCTCAATACTTTGTACTTGGCTTTGGATAGAACCTCAAGTTTGAATGGTTTTGCCAGACAAAGCTTAGAGGAGCAGAGCATTCCCGCTCTGCTGCCCCACCAGCCTGGAGGAGCCTCTTTCTAAGTCTCAGGTGCCTCATTAGTCACTGTGGTAGGTTGAAAAGTGGCCTCTCAAAGATGTCTGTGTCCTAACCTCTAGAACCTGTTACTCTTAACCTTATATCACAAAGGGACTTGGCATATGTGATGAAGTGAAGGGTCTTGACATGCGGACGTTATCCTGGCTCACTGGGGAAGGCATTAAATGCCATCACACGCATCCAGAGAGGGATTTGGCGCAGACTGAAAAGAAGCCATGTGATGACAAGAAGAAGAAGTTGGAGTGCTGCACTTTGAAGATGGAGGAAGGGGCAATGAGCTAAGAAATACAAACAGCTGCAAAAGGCTGGAAAAGACTAGGAGTAGATATCCCCTGAGAGGCCCCAGAAACAACTAGCCCTGAAAACACCTTGACTTTAGCCCACTAAAACTGATTTTTGGACTTCTCACTTCCAGAACTATAGGTAAGTAAGTTTACTTTGTTTTAAGCCACTAAATCGGTGGTAATTTGCTACAGTAATCATAAGACACTGATATATCCAGTGTTCTCATCAAGTGCAGAAGCAAGGGGGCCAGGCCGCTCAGGATTATCCTAAGAAAGGAGTTGAAGGGCATTGGGAAAAGGAAGTTGCTCCTAACTAGCTGTGTGTCTTGAAAAAGCCCTTTTCCCTGCCTAAAGCTTTGGGTTTCCCTGTACTAAAGGGGATAGTAAGAGACCGGGCTGGCCTCGACAGGACTCCTTCCTGCACTGTGCTGTCATCTCGCTCAGCGTTCATCTTTGGCCTTTCCTCCAGTCCCCTCCATCAAAACCAGTCACACACCTCGAGTGTCCGCGGCATGACTGGCCCTTTCTGGGCCCGGAGTTGGAAAGGCCATCAGTAGATATAAGAATATCTGCCCTTGAGAAGACCACCATCAAGAAACACTATGGTGGGGAGGAGGAAGGGAGGACATGAGTTCCACAAAGAGGATGTGCGAATCCCCAGCCTCTGTACAGCTGCTTGGGAGCTCTGTGAAGGTTCTTGTCTAGATTATTCACTGTGGTATCCCTAGCTCCCAGCACAGGACCAGTTACAAAGTAGGTGTTCAGCATCACCTACTGCTGGCCACCCTATCATGCTTGACCCCCTCCTCCCTAGTTTTCCTCAACACTTGAGTTTTTGGTTCACCTCTTAGTTCTCAAGGTCCCATCCGTCATCCTCCTGCATTCCCATGGCTTCAAGTAGCAGGAATAGGCCAAGATCCCTCAACTATCTATCTTTTGCCTTCTAGACACTTCCTCCTAGAAACCCCAAGGTTCTTTAAACTCACATGGCTAGATTGGAATTTGACCTTTTCCTTGACACTGCCCAAATCTTGTCCTCTTTTGGCTCCCCACCTCAGTGACAGGCATAGCTGGCCGTCAGTTCCTCTGAGCTTCACCCTCCTAGTTATCAACCTCTCCCTTGGCACTGCATCCAATGCATCAGCACATCTTACACATTCTTGCTTACAGAAGCATTGCCTGATGATGTCTTCCCTGCATCTCCATTAGTAGTTCCCTGGGGGAGACACACTCTTATTGTCTCTCCCCTGGACTACAGAAGTCCAGGGTCCCCTGCTTCCAGTCCCTCTCCCTACACTCTGTCTACCACCCAAACACAAGTGTCATCATGTCACTCTGCAGGGTGTAATGAAGTCCAAGCTCCTTGACTCCTGCAGGCTCATCTCCTACTATTTCCAGCCACAGCTCCATGGTGCCTCCCTCAGCCTGAAAGCCGGAATGCCATTCCTCTTCTCCAGCTGGTTAAATTGTTCTCATCCTTCCAGGCTAGCTCAAAGTCACTGCTTCCCTGACACCTTTCCTGTAGTGACCTCCCTTCTGCACACTCACAGCTCTTTGTTCAGTCACTCTTGCTTTAGAAACATAATTTCAATTGTAGTGAAATGCATATAACATAAAATTTACCACCTTAGCCACTTTTTAAGTATATAACTTTATGGCATTAGGCCCATTCATCATCTTGTGCAACTGTCACCACAGTCCATCCAAAAATGTTTTCATCTTGCACAAGTAAAGCTCTGTATGTACTCAATTAATCACTAATTTCCAATTCTGTCTCCCAAGTCCCTGGAAAGCACCATTCTACTTCCAGTCTCTGTGGATTTAAATATCCTTTATGACTGGCTTATTTTGTGTCCTCAAAGTTTTAGCCATGCTGTAGCATGTGTCAGAATTTCCATCTTATTTTTAGGGATGGACAATATTCCATTGTCTTGACAGATCGCATTTTGTTTGTTCATTTATCTACTGATGGATACTTGGTTGCTCCCATCCTTGGGATATTTTGAGTAATGCTGCTATGAATATGAATTCACAAATATCTCTTTAAGACCTTGCTTTCAATTCTTTTGGGAATGGACTCAGAGGTGGAAGTGCTAGATCATGTGGTAATACTTTATTTTGGGGGGGATGGCTATATCGTTTTCCATAGAAGCTACATTATTTTCCCACCAGCAGTGCCCAAGGGTTCCAATTTCTCTACATCCTCATCAATACTTTTTTTTTTTTTTCTGATAATAGCTGTCCTAATGGGTATGATGTGGTGTCTCGTTATGGTGTTGATTCACATTTCCTTAATGATCAGTGATGTTGAACATCTTTTCACATGTTTGTTGGCCTATCAGTCACTCCTAAGCAGGGTTGGCGAACTTTTCCTGTAAAGGGTGGGATAGTAAATATTTTACGTTTTGTAGGCCAGATGGTCTCCATCATAACCACTCAACTCTGCCACTGTAGGAAGAGGCAGCCATGGACAATTAAACGTTTGGGTGTGCCCATGTACTGATAAAACTTTATTTACAAAAGTAGGTGGCAAGTGGGATATGACCCCAATGTTCATGGCTTGTGTTAAGGAGAGAGGCACTTGGGTTATTAGTGTCTACGTTTCACTTCTTCTGTGGGACTGGGGTTTCTGAGGGTAAGGGCTCTATCTCAGTCACCTCTGCATCCCTTTGCACATAGAAGGTACCCAGTTACTATTTTCTGAATTGACTCTCCCCCTCCCCCTACAAAGAACGAAGGTAGTGGTGCATGTGTCCCCTAGCACCTGCCTCAGGACGCATCTCAAGAGAGTCCTCAGGTGCCAGGCTGCTATATAGGACAGAGGCTAAGAGCCCATCACTCTCTTCCCTCCTTTTCTCCCCTGCTCAGATTACTCAAGAATATTCTCTGGGCTGAAGGAGCTAATGTGAACAAACCTTCTGGGGCTGAGTGCTTAAGAGACAGACCTGGCAAAGGGAAGGCTCTAATTTGGGTCCACCATCATCCAAACCTTTCATGATCAATAACTAGGTAGTGCTGGTGAACAGAGGTGCACATTGGAATGGAAGGTTCTAGTGTCTCTCAGCATAGCTCCCTTCTTTCTAACAGTTTCCAATGATCTAGAGAGCCTCAGATCAGAGCCTGTGTCCTGACTGCCTCTCTTCCACACTGGTACCTTTACTGCTTTAGGCTGTCTGAATCTGCCTGGGTGCTGTGAGTGCACTGGACTGGGGATCAGGAGCCAGTGGGCCTGCCAGCCCTGGCTCTGCTGACTGCCCTGCAGCGCCTTTGGCCATGGCTCCTTTCTCTGGGGCTCCCCCTACTGGCCAACGTGGGAGTGGCTTTCTTCTCTGAACAGCCTTCCAGTGTGGGCACTTACCAGGCACCATCTGGAGCAGGGAGTGAACCAAAAGCCCCTGGCCTTGAGGAGTGAAGCAGTTCACAGAGCTGTATCGTGGCAGCTAAGCCTGTGATCACCACTGAGCGACTGGGCCAGCCACCATAGAAAGCCAGAGCAGAGAGACAGTGTGAGGCAGTACTGGACCAGGTGCCCCAAGGCAGGCGGGCCTTAGAGAATGCTGCTGAGGGAATGGCCACACAGGCTGCACTGGTTGGGGTCAGATAGGGGCAAGAAGAAGGGAGGACAAGGGAAGGCTCATCAGGCAGTATTTCAGTTCAGCAGGGGAGAGGACTTTCCACCAGCAAGGGCCATCTCATATAGCAAGCCAAGAATCTTCAAGGAGCAAGGAAGCCTCAAATTTGTCAGTGGTCAGCACTGTTCACCAGTCCCCGGAAGGCTGTGGGCAGAGGCCTTGATCACTTCTGTCCTGTCTGCCAAGCCTGTCTCTTCGTGGGTCCCAGTCCTTCCCTGTTTTGGAGTTATGGACTCCATGATGGAACTGCTAGCCACAAGCACCTCCTAATCACCAGGGACGTGATTATCTGTGTTTCCTGAGCCCTACTCTGTGCTGTGGGGACTCCAGTTGGCTCTGCCATCAAGGAGCTCCTGGCAGGGTGAGGGTGGAAAAAAGGATGTGCAGGGAACATGCAAAACAAGAGGAAGATCAAGGACCACAGGCTGGGAATCCAGAGCAAAGAGACGACTTCCAACCGGGAGGATGAGACCAGGCTTTTTAAGGCAGGAGAGCTGGCCATTCTGGACCTGTGGACACACAGGGAGAGGACATTGCAGGCAGCTAGGACAACCTGAGCAGGAGACCATGGCTCAGTTGGCTGGAGGAGAGCCAGCGTGAAGCCCAGTAAGAGAAGCTGGAAAGGTGGGCTGAGAGAAAATCAGGATCTACTGATGTTTCCAGCAGAGAAGGGACAGCTTGCCCTGTGTGTGTGTAGAGGCTGCAGCAGACGAGGGACAAGAGAGGAGGCATACACGTCAGCTTGGCTGTCCCAGCACGCCTGACCTAGGTGCAGATGGGGCCAGGACCTGAACCACGTCAGGGAAGGGAAGGGAAGGAAGAGGGACTGAAGTGAGAGATCACCCCAATGGACATACAGAACTTGGCAATGGACTTTTAGTTCTCCTCAAGCTGGGAGGGAACTGCCTTTCCTTGGCCCTTATTCTCCAGTCAGGCTATGCCACGGGGGAGAGGCGTAGGCCTGGATCCGTGCTCTAGGATATTATTTTAGGGCATTGTGCTGCAAGTCCATCACCTGTCATGAAAGGAAATGGGTGGTGGTGGCCCTCAGGTGTTGAGCCTGGGAGGAGAGCAAGTTCAGTGTTGCAGGGGCTGAGGTGACATTCTAGTTGGATTCAGTGACCTGGAAGGAGGCTATTTCACTGGTTTGGAACCATCCTCACGGCTTGTGAACACAGTCCTGGCCACTCCCAGGGTCTCGGTTTCCTAGTGGTTGGACTTTCTCCAAAGGGGTGAAGGATCAAGATAAGTCTGGTTTAGGAAATCAGGGAAATACAGACTGGTGGGGAGGGCATTTGCTGACCAGCTGGTGGCTCAGGGTCTGTGGGTGCAGAGTGCCCCCAGCTTCTTCCTCTTAGACCTCTTCCAACAGCACCTCACCTCTTAGATTGGTTTCCACCTGGCTCTAGTTTGCTGGCAGCCCCATGTCCCTTCCATAATGTTTTACACTTTTCCTTTTTGAAACTTGGAGTAGTTTCAGGTTGTTTTGATCTGTGTGGCCCCACCAGAATGCCCGCCCCAGGCAGACAGGGGCTGTGTCTGTTTCCTTTACTACTAAGGCTCAGGGCAGGGCCTCACACACACGTATTGACTGGGCAAGTGAACAGAAGAGAGAGCAAAGCTTCCCTGCGGAAGCAGAACAGGAATGGACAATCGGGTGTTTGACGATGGACATCCTTGGCCTGGACAATGGCCAGATGCTTGTGAGCAAGGCCTGCTAGCCTCACTCATCTGGGTGACAACGTGCTCCCATCAGCTCTGGGAGTGTCTCTGTGGCTTCAGGACAGTCTAAGCCAGATCTTCCCATTCTGTGCCTGGTCTCCTCCTTCCTTCTCACTCTCCCTTAGAACCCAGAGGCTGAGCTCATACTCCTTTCCAGGTGTTTCCATGTAAGGCTTCATTTCTGTCCTGCAGCTCTATCATTGCTTGGGGCTTTGCAGCTTATCTGGCCTCCCAGGCTCCAGGAGGGCAGTCACATGGCTTTGATCCTCACTCTCCACTGCCCAGGAGCCAAAAGTGCATCCCCCTCAGCTTGGCACCTTCAGCCTGACCAGTTTCCCACCCCAAACTAAGCAGTCACTTCTGTCCTTCACCAAATCTAAGACACACCATTACTTTATGGACTGCTAAGAAACACAACATGCTGCTAATTTAACTATGACAAGCCACTGCCTATGAGACTCTGTGTTCTTTAGTCTGAAATGCCAGCCAGGGGTCTACATCTACTGTTTACTCCTTCTTCCAGCCCCAACTCAACACATCACCTCCCCCACAAAAGCCAGGTCTTCTTCCTGTGAACTCACACTGCTTCATCTTAAGCGTGTGCATCATGTCCTGCCTGGCATTACAGGGGCTGTGGACATGCTCTAATTCTGTTATTCTGAGTTTCTTACTTATGTTTACATCCCCTGCCCCATCAGCCTAGCAGTTTCTCCTCACTCAGAGGTGATGTTCCTAAGACACAGAGTGCCTGGTGTAGGCAACACATTCACCTCATCCCAGATGCCTCCTTGTCCACTGAAAAAGGTGGAGAGGAAAACAGAACTCGTTCAGATTACAAATAATTCAATTAATCAGGTTCAGCAAGAAATATCGCCAGAAAAATAAAAAAAAAAAGGAACATATAGTATATGTGCTATGCTCTTTAGAAACTGGCCTGAAGGATTCTGTGAGTGTGAACTACAGGACAGTCACCCTTTCTGCTCATCTCCTGGAGTTTCTGTCACCCAGCTTGATTTCTGTGCCACTGGCCTGGATTACCACTTTTCCACTAAGAACAACAGAACTCTATTGATAAAGAGAAATGTTTTATGGAAAAACAACACAGGTCACCAACAGTTCCTGAAAAAGAACTCGTAAGCCTAAGGAGCCAAACAACCCACAGTCTTTTTTGAATCCCAGGGATTATAGGGATCACAGTCATTTAAGCTTCAACTTTCCCTAGGGGCAGGGTTATTGGCTGGGGAACGTGGTGACAGTGCCCAGGGCTTCACCTGGCCTTCCGCAGGTGGTGAAAGCTCTTCACAGTCCTCTCCACAGCTTCGTCCATGGAGACCAGTGGCTGGTAGCCCATGACCTTTTTGGCTCTCTCGCAACTGTAGTAGTGGAATCTCCCAGCTAGCGCAACCCGAATCGGAGTGAAGGTGGGCTTCATCTCGATGAGCGGACTCAGCAGTGTCACCAGCAGGGACAGCAGGAAGGCCAGGTAGTAGGCCAGCCAGTAGGGGATGTGGTACTTGGGGGCCTCATAGTTGAGGCCTGTCAGGATGCGGGACAGGAATGTCCAGAAACGGATGGGCTCATCATTGGTGATGTGAAAAGCCTGGTGAGAGAACAAGAAGTTAGGGGCACCGCCACAGGCCATACTTGGGACTTAGACCTCAGCCACAAGCTATGGGCTCAGCCCAGAACTAATACTTTGGGAAACTATGAGCCACTCCCTGTCTGCCTGCTCGTGCTTTTTTTTTTGAGACAGAGTCTCACTATGTCCCTCTCAGTAGAGTGCCATGGCATCACAGCTCGCAGCAACCTCCAACTCTTGGGCTTAAGTGATTCTCTTGCCTCAGCCTCCCAAGTAGCTGGGATTACAGGTGCCCGCCATAATGCCCAGCTATTTTCTTGTTGTAGTTGTCATTGTTGTTTGGCAGGCCCGGTTTGAACCCGCCAGCTCCGGTGTATGTGGCTGGCGCCCTTGGCTGTTGAGCTATAGGTGCTGAGCCTGCCCTAGTTCTTTTGCAAGGAAGCTCAAAAGCGAGAAGTCCAAGAAGCTAGCACACACTGCCCCCCACATGTCTCGCTTCTGTAGCACACCACGTGTTCCACCCTCACCTCTGCCAGTGAGTGCAGGGAAGGTGATGAGAGTTTTATCTGTGGGCCAGGATTTTAGGTGAGGCTTAGACTGTACTCAGGAAGGAACATTTATTAATTCAATCATTGTTAGTCATGGTAAAAGCCATCTTCTCATCTTATGGTGCAATGGATGGGTCATATAACATTTCTCCAATGTGATGTATTTGTTCTAAATCAGAAGCTGTTCCCACCCCACTCCCAACCACTCTGAAAAGGATGAGTGGGAAATAGCAGAAGTTCAGGAGAATAAGAGAGGACCAAGAACAAGGGAGGGTTCTAAACCCAGGGGTGAGAAATGAAGAGCATGGGGCCTAGGAGGTGGAGGAGGGAGTGAGGGGGACCCACATGTCTACCACACTGCAGAGATAGCCACCATCTCAGCCCCACTCTGTCCACCAGGTGCCAAATGCCAGGAGATTCAGATCCACTGCAGCTCTGGAGGGAGAGGCAGGATGGGGAAATGGAGCACAGAGGAGAGTGGGGAGGGGGGACTCCGCCCCAAGTAGTCACAGTGACAGGTGGGACTCCAGGGAGAGCCATGTCCTGAATCTGTTCAATCCCAGCTCACTGCCCTAAGTGATGTGACACTACAGAGACACGACACTCCCTATCAGAGGGGCCCAATCTTGGTACAAGGGGGTCCTAAAGTGGGTCCTCCAAGATTCAGGAGCACATGGCAACTTGTCAGCAAATCCACGGCAGGGAAAAGAAACCTGAAGGGAGGCAAACGTGCAGAGGTGGGATGTGGTGGGAGCTGGAGTAGTGGGCACCTTACCTTCCCACCCAGCGCTGTGTCATGGGACAGGTGCTCTGCAGCCAGGATATGTCCATGGACCACGTTCTCCACGAAAGTGAAGTCCACCAAGTTCTCTCCATTTCTGCAGGTGCATAGGGAACAATTCAATTCATGCTGGGGGCACTCAGCTGCAAGCCCAGTGGAGAACCCACACGTAGGTCCAGGGCCACTGCCGAGTCTCAGAATTTGAGACTGTTAACTGCAGAATGGCTGCCAGCCCCCATACTTGTTGAAGATGTGCACTAGGCCAGGACTTCTGGGACACCTGGGGGTAGGGGAATATTTAAGGGCCAGCCACAGCCAGTGAATGTAAAGCTTGGTGCCCTGTGCAGCCCATCCTAGTGTGGCCAGCACTGGTGCTGTTCGCTCTGGCACTGATGTGGGCAGCAGCGATTCAATCCTTCCCAGGATACACTGGGCTGATGCCTTTCTCTGGCTTCACATTTTCTCAACCAGTCTCTCTGCAGTCTCTCAAGTGATAAATCAGGGTGACAATGAGGCTGAGTAAGAAACAGGACAGTAAGGTGCAGGGCTAAGAGACAGAAAGAAAGGGAGAAGAAAGAAGTAAGAAATAAAGGAAGAAGGCATATCTGGGAGACAGCCATACTTTGTTGTCCTCGACAGAGGTCCCTCCACCTGTGTTTTCCTCAAGGAGGACTGTGATGCTGCCACCACCCACTTTCCTCAGTTTCCTCAAACAGGGATATAAATATTCTCCCAGCCTATCTGAGAGGGTGTACTGAGTTGAATGGTGTCCTCCCCAAACTCATGTTCCCCTAGAACTTGTGCACTTGACCTCATTTAGAGATAGGGTCTCTGCAGGGGTATTTAGTTAAGCTGAGGTCATACTGGAGTAAGGTGGGCTTTAATCCCATGGCTGATGTCCTTGTAAGAAGAGGGGAATTTGGACACAGAAATCAAGGAAGACAGCCATGTGAAAATGGAGGCAGAGATGAAGTGACGTATCTACATGCCAGGAATGCTAAGGTTGCCAGCAAACTCCAGAAGCTAGAACAGAGGCCCAGAACAGACTCTCCCTTATTGTTCCCAGAAGGAATTAACCCTGTCAACATCTTGATTTTGGACTTCTGGACTCCAGAAATGTGAGGAAATCAATTTATATTGCTTTAAGTTTACACTAAGTTAGTGGCAATTTGTTATGGCAGCTATAGGAAATGAATATAGACAATAGTAAAGACGGTCACTGCTGGGGTCTGAATGTTTGTCCCTAAACATTCATATGTTGAAACATAATCACCAGTGCAATAGCATTAAGATGTGGGGGTCTCTGGGAGGTGATTAGGTCATGGGGGACTCTGCCCTCATGAACAGGATTAAAGCCCTAATAAATGAGGCCCAAGGGCTGTCTGCCCTTCCATCACATTAGGACACATAGACAGGTGCCAGCTGTGAGGAATGGGCCCTCACCAGAGACCCAAAATGCTAACGCCATGACCTTGGACTTCCTAGCCTCTAGAATGTGAGCAACATATTTCTTGGGTTTATAAGGTACCCAGTGTCACATATTTTGTTACAGCAGCACAAATGGAGTGAGACTGTCACATCTGCTCGGCCACTGACTATGTGTGGATGAGGGAGGGCTGGAGAAGAGCCACTGTGGGTGACTTACCCAATTATAAACTTCATCTTGCCATTCCTGGCTGCTTCAATGAGGATGGGGACCAACTGGGGGTCCCTTGGACCAAAAATGCCATGAGGACGGATGGCTGTGGTTAAGAAATTATTTTCAGGATCATTGGCATCCAGGACTACCTGGTGGAGAGAAGGAAGTTGTTGGCTTGAGCCAAGACAGTGCTCACTAGGTGAGTAGCACCTGCCATCGGGGACAAAAAGATGACACACCCTGCTGGTGCACAGGCCACCCACCAACCAGTGGTCTGCCTTGAGCTGACAACCCACATGAGTAATAGGTATAATTCTGGGCTACCTCTATATCTGCCCCCAAATCTGAAAACGCAGGAGGGGGCAGCTGGGGAAAACCAGTAAGATCAAGTAGAAAGGCCTTGGTTTGGGTCCAAAGGTTAAAATGCACGCATGCAGCCCAGAGGCACACTTTGGCAGCAGTGTGCGGAAGGGATCACAGGGGCTCTGGTTACTGAGGCAGTTGTGAGCCTGCAGTGAGCTGCTGCCACCAGGGCCGCCCGCCTTAAGCTATGTGTGCTGGCTGCACAATCCTACCAGGCCTTGGCCACCCCAGGAGAGGACTTGGACCAACTCCAGTGGACCATGAAGAAGGTCTGAGAATGGAAAGGGTCAGAAGCCCACACCCTGGGAGAGAGAGGGCAGCAGCTGGGCAGTGAAGGAGGCGAGCTGACACATGCAAAGGGCTCAGGGCAAGTGCTTCAGAAGCACCAGTCATATTCCTATTAGAACTGTCAGGAAGAAATCAAAGATGTCTTCTGTGTGGCTTGCTGGACAAACTAGAACTCAAGAGCCTAAAAATAGGTTTTGCCTCAAAAGTAGGAAAACAAAGCATTTGTTATATCTTTGGTAAAAAGGCGGACCATAAAGGTGCCTACCCTTATGAGGCTGCATGCCAACTCTGTGGAAAGGTAAGGAGAGTTATGTGGCATCATGTCATCGAGGACATGCTGGCTCCTTCAACAGATTCCTGGAGCTGCCCCTCCTCTGGTCCCCATGGCAATGGAGGAAATGAATAAATAAGCCCGCACATGACCTCTCCCAAAGCTCATCTCTATTACTGAAGGGAAGAAAGCTGGACGTTACATTTAGTTTATCATCAGTAAAGTGGTTTTAAAACCAACAGTGGCTGCTGACCTTGGCTGAAAGGAGGCCGCAGATGACTTACAACCAGAGTCATTTGCAAGCTTTGCTTATTTCCACTCGAGTACCCAAAAGTCAATGAAAGCAAGACACTGATGGCTGGAGCCAAGACTGTCATCTACAGCTCCTGAGTCTGGGTGGGCTCAGTCCTGGGCACCTTGGGTGAGAGTGTACAGGGTGTCTGTGGTGACTAAACTTCTTGGAGGGCCAAGTGGAAGCTTTAGTGTTCCTTGGACCAAGTCTGAGCAGGTGGGGCTCCAAGTAGCAGCATGGCATAGCCTGGAGACAGGACGGTGGCTTGCCAGAGGCCAGGCCTCTGCCCCCATATCTCCCTGTGGGACTCCCCCATTCTGCTGGGACTTTCTGAGCTCAAGTAATAGCAGACAGTGGAGAGGCAGCTGCAGGACTTGTGCTAGTCCAGTGCTCAGCTGCAGGTCAGTAAGTATTGCTTTTGGAAGCAAACCTCAGTGAGCATAGTAGACTGGAAACATGGGACAGGTAAGGTCATAGCTACCCAGCTACAACAAGTTGTCTGGGGCCGGGGACCTCTGGCCTACGGCCTGGAATGGCTACAGCCTGGAATGGCTACAGCATAACAGCCTCCACGAGGAGCTGAGCTGGCAGCTGTCACCCCATAGGCCCACAGCCCGAAGGTGCAGAGGCTGTGTCACTAGACTCAAGAAAACCAGGCACTGCTTGATGCCACCACTGGATGTACTGCCAAGTGGGAAAGTACTTTTCCTTAAAATAAAGCAAGATCCTTTCACTGTTTTTTTTTTTTTTTTTTTAAAGGAGGGGTTAAGAGAGCCATTAGGAAAGTTAGCCTAGGGTCAGATCAAGGGAGGGCGAATGGTGGGATCATACCTTTAGTGCATAATGCAAGGGTACATGTCAGATCTATTAGTATAGAGTGTAAATGTCTTAGCACAATAATTAAGTAAATGAGATGAGGGATATATTAACCAGTGTGATGTTAGCGTTCCTAATTCTATATGGAATCAGCACATTGTACCCCATAAATGCATTAATGTATACATGATCTATGTGTTTATGATTTAATAAAAAAAAAAAATTCCCACAGCAGTCAAGGAAGCTGGCGTGGTAGAAGTTGTGGGTTCTGGAGATAGACTGCCTAGGTTCAGGAAGGCTCTGAATCTATGTACAATGTCCTCATCTATAATGTGGTGACAGTAGGACTATTGTTAAGTTAAAACATGAAAAATGCTCCTGGAAAATACTCGGGACAGTGTCTGCTCGCAATAAGCTATTCTGATATTATTTTTAAAATTTAATTTCCCCCATAAATTTTACTACCCAAATTAGTCATTTAGGCCTCAGAATACTAACTTTATAAATTCATATATATTTTTCTGAAGAATCTAAGCCCTCAGATGGCACTCATTCAACTGATTCTAAGTACATACTCTCTCCTGTAAGATCTTAGTCTCCGTGTAGTAGTCAATGGGCTTCGTGGCATAGGGGAGGTCTTCAGTTCCATTCTTGATGTCATCACCCTCAAAGACGACACTGGCACTGCTGGTTAAGATGAGTTTCTGGCAAAGGAAGATTCAAAAAAATATGAGTCAGACATTACTGCCATTGGAACAGGCTGATGAATCACATCTGGGGAACTGTACAAATGACCTGCTACAATGCCTTTGCTTTTCATGCCTTATTATAATAATCCAAAGATGACCATATTTTGCAGCTATGTGGATTCCAGACACATTATGCTATTACATTCTAAAACAATAGCTCTCACAGTTTTTCTATCCTATCACACCTTAGAGATTCCATTATTCATGGTATCTAACCTCAAAAGTAATTCTCCAAGGGGGAAGGACAGCCCACAAACTTCCCAGTGGTTCCGGCCTGCAGTCCTCAAGCTATACACAGATTATTTGAGGACTGCTCTGCCTGTCTGTAGTGTTGGCTATCATGAAAAGTATGCCATGAATTTTTTTTTTTTTGCTCATCAGCTTTCATTAGTGTTTGTGTAGTTAAGTGTGTGGCCCAAAACAACTCTTCTTCTGATGAGTGGCAGAAAAGAAAAAATATTAGACACCCCTAGGGGATGTCAGTTTGAAAAAGATCACTGG